>JAHRIG010000026.1:2385850-2472678 GCA_020311275.1 Eira barbara | reverse complement strand
GGGTGGATGGGTGGATGGATGGGTGGGTGGATGGGTGGGTGGATGGATGGGTGGAGGGGTGGGTGGATGGGTGGATGGGTGGGTGGATGGATGGGTGGGTGGGCGGATGGGTGGGTGGATGGGTAGGTGGATGGGTGGGTGGGCGGATGGGTGGGCAGATGGGTGGATGGGTGGGTGGGTGGGTGGGTGAGTGGGTGGATGGGCGGGTGGATGGGTGGGTGGATGGGCGGATGGATGGGTGGGTGGATGGATGGGTGGGTGGGTGGATGGATAGATGGGTGGACAGACGGATGGTGAATGGATGGGTGGATGGGTGTACAGGTACCAGGATGAGTGATGGGTGGATGAATGAAGAAGTGCTAGTCTCCCTTACTAAGTACCTACAGTGTGTCATGTGCAGGGCAAAGGCTTTGCCAGCAGTGACCCTAATGGAGAGCTCTTCTTAACCATGTGGAGACGTGCCAGGAGAACATAGTGAAGTGGGCTTATGGGCAGAAGGCTGCTGGATCTTCGGAGCCCGGCCCTTCCGTGGCCCCCACCATCAGATGCTTCCTCCCACAAGCCCTGTAAGTCCTAATGTTCAGCAGTGGAGATGGCATCTGGGCAGCTTGCCATTTTCTTGGGTGTTCGTGTAGCCCCTGGCATGGTTGGGGGAGGCGGAGGCCGTGCACCCCAGATCAGGTGAGAAAATCGCTCTAACCTGACGTTTCTGTTACACGGCAGAGACCAGGGCACGTCCACACTGGTGCCAGGGATAAAAGGCCGGAGGGGACCCCCGTGTTGCCTATGCATGGACTCAGCATGGCGCTCGTGACCAAGTGCTGTGACCCCTCCCATGTCACTGAGATGGACACTGACCCAGGCCCAGGTCCTGAAGAAATGTGCTGGCTGGAAAGTGCTGGGGTGAGGACGGGTTGGACCTGGCAAGCTGCTGTGTCACCTGGGTCCCCTGCCAAGGCATGGTGCCCTAGGAACCCACAGTGGGGGTGACATCAGGCTCCAGTGGGACGGCCGGTGGCCTGGGGCAGTGTCGTGGCCCTTTTCTTCTGCCTCTTTGCTAACACCCCCTGCTGCTCATCATGGGATGGGGGCTGTTCCAGTGATGGGGGTGGGGTGGAGGGGGATGGGGAAATGGGTCACCAGCAGAGGAGAGGGGGCCCCGAGATTCTCAGGGGAAGTTCCCCTCTGCGGGCCAGGCTTGGGTGACTCCTGGTCACCCCCCTCCTTGGCCCCTGGAGGTCTGCAATAGCGCCGTCTCTCTGCTGGGTATGGAAGGAGACAACGTCCCAGGGGAGTAGACACTTTACCCCTCCCAGAACCCTGCCGAGAGGATATCACCAAGCCCATTCTACAGATGAGGACGCTGAGGCCCGGAGAGGGGGGGGTCCTGTGTTCCCAGCTACACTGCGGGAAGGGACAGAGCCAGGATTCCAACCCAGCAGGCCTGTCTGTACTCCATGCACCAGCTCCTCTGGTGGGGCGGGTGTGTGAGGGCGACAACACCCCCCCTCCCCGGCCCTTACCTTCTCTGGGTGGAAAAGGATGTTTCCTAGGCCCTGCAGGCTCAATACGCGGACCTCGGGGCTGGGGTCCCTGAGGCTTCGGGCCAGCGTGGTCAGGGCAGCCTGTCTGGGGAGCACCTCCAGCATGGTGGGGCTGTAGAGGAACTGGGGTCGTCCCCAAGGGCAGGCAGGTCAGGCCTGCCATGTTCTCATAGGGAGCGCCGTCTGCATCTGGGAGCCAGGCTCAAGGGCCAGGGTCCAGAAGGGGTTTTCGGAGGACGGTTACCAGCACTCTCTGGGTGTCTCGGTTAACACGGATTTGAAACCCATCTCCATGCTGGTTCAACTTTTCCAAGTACAGCTGGGGAAACCAAGGCCCAGAGAGAGAAGGGCCTTGCCTGATGTCACACAGCAAGGCTGGGGCCCCTGTGCAGCAGTGGCTGGGCCCATGGGACAGCTGGGGACGGAGCCCCGTGGAGGGTGGCTCAGACGGTCCTGCTGGTGGGTGGGGTGCTTTCATTTGGTGTTTTCCCTGCCGATGTCTGCTACGGAGCTGCCTCGTGAGCCCCACCATGGCCCTAGCCCCAGGGCAACACCTGCTGGACCCCTGAGCCTCTCCTGTCCTAACCAGGGCTTTCTTGGCCTCCCAGTCCCTGGGGCGGACCTGAGCTCCAGTCTGCCTGACTGACCAGCTCTGTAGGGGTGGGGCCCAGGAGAGAGAGAGGTGGGGACAGGTTTGCCCAGGCCACGGGCTGATGGGGCCTGAGAAGTGGGGGACCCAGCCAGGAGCCCCAGACTGTGGACCGCCCTGGAACCGGAAGGGGGATGGAGGGGGTAGGAGGGCCGTCCGGAGGGGCCTCCGTCCAGTCAAGGTCCTGATGGGGGCACTGAGGCAGCTGGAGGAGGAGGCCATGTCTGAGGGGCTCCCTTCTCCCTGCCCAGCCCGTACCTCGGAGAGGATGAGGACGGCCGCCTTCCTCTCCCGCTCCTCCTTGCTCTGCAGGCTGGGCAGCAGCTGGCTGGTCACTGCCTTGATCTGTTGGCAGCGGTTCTGCACCATGGCCCTGGGGAGAGGGGAGGAGGGCAGGGGCAGGGCCTGGGCGTGGGGTGTGGCCTGGAGTCTACCTGCCACCACAGCCGGGCCCAGCGGGGGCTGCGTCTGAGTGGGTGCCCATTGCTGGGAGTGTGGGATCCCCCTCTGTACCTCCTGGCCGCCCACTGGCTTCCAGGCCTGGGCTGGATGTGTGGGAGGCCGAGCGGCAGGCGCGCGGTGGCCTCCAGCCGGGTGCCGCTAGCGGATGACACCTGTACCCGCAGGTTCCCGGTGCGGTGCCGGACGCGCGTGAGCTCGTGGGGCTGCGCTCACGGGCACACCCTGGTGGTCACCGCGGTCGATACACCCAGCTTCGGGGACAGGTGGTGGCCTGGGTCAGGCCCTGCCCCTGCCTGGCCCCACTCCTACCTGGCGAGGAGACCCACGCCCTGCGGGTAGGTGTGGATGGTGGTGAAGAGCTTCCAGGCGTCCTGCAGCTCCAGGAGCGCAAAGTCCTGCCAGTGCCCCGTGGTGGACAGCAGGCTTTTCAGTGCTTCCAGGGATGTGCTGCAGGGGGTTGGGGGACGCGGTCACTGGGCCGGCCCTGCCCTGGGCAGGGGGGAGGCTTGGCATGGGTGGGAACTGTGATAGGGGAGGGGGCAGCAGGAACCCATTCAGCCCCCCGGTCTGGGCTCTAGGTCAGTGGCTGGGGCCCGAGAGCAGAGGGCACCCCTTGAGGAGCCGGGGGCACTGTGGGAGGCTGTGAGATTGGCCTGGGGCACAGGCAGTGTGAGGTGTGCCTGGAGCATCTCAGGGGACACCCGGTTGCGTCCGTGGAGGGCTTTCTGAGGCCGCAGCTCTGGGGACAAGGCTGGGGGTCCCGTGGCACAGGGTATAGAGGGTCCCGGCTGAGGCTTGGGGGATGGTGCTGTTTAAATGTGGGGCTGACGGGGCGCCTGGGTGGCTCAGTGGGTTAAAGCCTCTGCCTTTGGCTCAGGTCATGATCCCAGGGTCCTGGGATCGAGCCCCACATCGGGCTCTCTGCTCAGCAGGGAGCCTGCTTCCCTCTCTCTCTCTGCCTGCCTCTCTGCCTAGTTGTGATCTCTGTCTGTCAAATAAATAAATAAAATCTTTTTTTAAAAAAAAATGTGGGGCTGAGAACCCGAAGAAGGTGCTGCGGGGAGGGAGGAGGAGGGCTGGGGCGTATGGCATCACAGAAGCCCGGGGAAGTGTCCACTTGCCTCCCGGACACCACTCAGGGGACACAGGCTCCACTGGTCCCAGGCACGTGTGCGCTCAGGAAAGGATGCCAGACATAAAGCAAGGCCTGACCACATGCTCGTCAGCTGCCAGAGGCACGAGGGTCCTGTCCTGGCCACACAGCCCTGCCAGGGCAGCTCGGTCCTTGGCTCCAAGCCTGTCTGATGTTCCGGTCACAGGCCCAGGGCTGCCCCCGGCTCTGCAGGCAGGACACAGGGACAGGGCCCCAGAACACAGGCCCTCGGATAGCAGGGTGGCCCCGCTCAGTGGCCTGTTCCCCCTTCCCGGTCACCCTGTGCTGGGTCACATCTGCCCGGCTTCCCGTGACGGGTCGAGGTGCACGGAATGTGTGAGCAGGGTCCCACGATGAGGCCGTCAGCTGGGACCAGGCACGATTCTGAGCTACACGTAGGGTCAGGGGACGGAGTTCCATGGCTGGGTGCCATGTCGGCCCCTCCCTGCTCAGGAGTCCTTGCTCACCTCATTGGGGAGACATACCTCCCCGCAGATTCCAGGGTCCCCACTGGGCAAATAGACAAGATCCTGGGGCTGGGGTCATGCAGTCGAAACTTTCGCCTCCACTGAGGCCTGGAGTATTGGATGCTTGTCCAGGGTAACTCATTAAGTTGGGTCCAGAACAGAGGCTGCCCAGTCCACCAACTCTCCTGACCCTCACAGCCATGTGGGCAGGGACCCCCCCCACCTCAACCGGACAGAGTGCTCATAGAGCAGGTTGGGATGGGATCTTAGATCTCAGATCCAGGCCTGGACAGCATATCATTACTAATTCTTGTTGGTTTCTTGTCAAGTGCCCAAATCCAGGACTGCGAATAGTGTTTTAAATTAAAAAATCTTTAAATTTAAAGCTTTAGGCTTATTTTTAAAGCTTTAAGTTTAAAAGACAAGGAATTAGGAGATGAGAAGTAAAAAGGAAGTATGAGTCATTCTGCGGAGATACTGAAAATTAACTTTAAATATGAGCTTCCTGGCGTCCAGGGCAAAAAGGAAAATATGTCGGTTGTACTTCTAAGCTGTCCAAGAGAGCGTCTGATATAAGGAGAAATCAGACACTCTGTGAGAATCAAAGAGAGTCAGTCCGTGATGGAGAAACTAAAGGAATGCCCCCTTTGTGGGGCAGGATGGACATTGCCTGGAGGAGGACCTGGCTGAGAACGGACTGAAGCAGTTACTGTCTCTAGTGAAAGGGGCTCTGTTCGTCAAAGATGCAAAGGAAAGGGAGGGTCACCCAGGCAGGGCTGGCCAAGCTTTCACAGCCCGGCTGGGGGATAGGGGGAGTGTCATGCCCAACCCCCACTTGCTGGTCCCAGAGGCCAGCCCAGCTCTGCAGGATGCTGGGGACCTCGGAGCCCTAAGAGTGGTCTGAGCCTGCCTGAAGGCTCACTGGGCCGCCACCCAGCGTCCGGAGAGGGCCCTCCCCACATGGCCAGGGGCACCCACAAGACAGGAGGACTCTCAGCAGTGCGGGCCCAGATCCCTTCCTTGGCCTTGCCCCCTAGATGGTGCCACAGCCGTCAGGCACCAGAGCCTAGACGGCAGGGATCCACCTGTGTGACGATGCCTTCTGAGTCCTGGGGAGTGGCCGCCAACCTCGCCACCGCCCCCGAGCGTCCGCTGGCGTTGCTGCTGGCTGGCCTGCCCTTCCTTCAGGCCTCTGTGGGTTTCCCTCTGGGCCAGGTGGGGCCCAGGTCCTGTCCCTGCTCCGGGGGCGGTATGGGAGCCCAGGCTGGGCAATGAGAGCCCCACGCCATCCTGTGCCCAGGTGATCGCACAGGGGTGAGCATGTGATCGAAGACAGGCCCGTCAGAACCAATGGACTATGCCTGGGGTGAGAGTCTGTCCCTCAGTTGCTGGGACCACCTCCCTCCTCCCTGGACAGGACTCATTCAGAGAGAGGCCTGGCGGCTTAGGTGGGGGAGGGAGAGGGCATGTATTGCTTGAGCATGTCCGTTCAGCCTGTTGGAGCAAAAGGTTCCCAAGGTAGCCCAGTGAGACAGACAGACGGACGCCTGTGCTGTCTATGGGAGCCCTGTGAGACTGACAGACGGACGCCTGTGCTCCCTGGGAGTCTCCATTCCACAGGGTGCAGGTAACAGCTGTTAGGCAGTGCTGGCCTTGGGAAGGGAACAGCCGAGTAGGAGTAGCACCACCTGTTAGAGAAGGTTCGGAGAGACTCATAGGAGCTGAGGCTGTCCGGGGGAAGAGCATTCCAGGAAGATGGAACAGGAAGTGCAAAGGCCCTGAGGCAGGAGCACGCTGGGTTTAAGGAACAGGATACCTCTGAGGCTGGAGCAGAAAGTGCGAGCGAGGGCTGTGTGGCAGGAAGTGAGGTCCTGGAGGCAACAGGGAGCTAGAGGGAGAGGGGCCTCTGGGCCACTGGAAGGATCTGGCTCTTTCTGATCTCTGTGGGGAGGGGCAGGGAGGCATGGGGCCACGGACATACTGTGAATGGGATCTGGGCTGCAGCGTGGAGGGCAGACAAGTGAGCTTGGGGTGGGGGGGAGGCCAGGGCAGGAGAGCTGGGAGGCTGGGCCCGTGTGGGCCGCAGGGCTGGTGGGGAGCAGATGGACGGAGACGGCTCACTGTGGCTCCCTTCCAGCCCTCCTACGTCGTTCTGGGAGGAGAACGTTTTATTAGCTTATTAAGGAAGATTCATGCCTTTTGCATGGTTGAGCTGAATAAAAAAGGAAATTTACGCACATTCAAATTCAGAAGCAATATGAGAAGAAGTGACATTTTTTTTCCCGGGACGCGCCTTGGGGAGAGCTGTTATAACTGACAAATTTCGTGAAGCACATCATAATACAAACACACGAAAAGAGTCGGCCCCGTGGTTTTTAAAGACTAGCTTGTTGGATTTCTAACAATGTTACCTGGCGCGGAGGGAGGGCAAGGCTGCCAGCCGGAACGGGCCCAGTGCAGCCCTCCTACGCGGGTCTCGTCCGCACTGCACGGGGGGGTGGAGGGGCAGAGACCACGGGGGTCCCATCAGAGCAAAAATGCACCAGGGTCAGAGCCATGCACAAGGGGACCCAGGTGGGGCTCAGCAGTGGCCAGGGGGCCGCCCTGCCATTCCACACACTCTAGCTTCGCAGCTCGCGGGCATGCTGTGTCTCAGGGAAAGGCTCTGACCTTCTCTGAGCCTTGGTCTCCTTACATGCACAATGGGGAGACAACATTCGTCTCACAGAATTCTTGCAAGGACCAGGTTCAGGGAGGACGCAAGGGCTGCCCTATGGAGTCTGCACGTGCTAGCAGGTGTCTCTGCTGCTAAGCGCCCCTCGGGGAGCACGGAAACGGCCCGACACCTGCCTGGGTCCCTCCGTGCTGACGGCTGCGCTGGCCATGAGGGCATTCAGGGGTTGAATCGTGTGCCCCCCAAAAGCTCTGTCCACGTCCTCAACCCTGTCTGTACCTGTGAATGTGACCTTATTTGGAAACAGGGTCTTTGCAGCTGGAATTGAGTTAGGATGAGACCAGGAGGGTGGCCCTAAGCCAGTGACCGGGGTCCTTATGCAAAAGGGAAACCGGGACAGAGACACGCAGGGGAGGACGGCAGGTGAGGAGGGAGGCGGAGGGGGAGGTGACGTCTGCAAGTCAGGGAGCACCAGCAGAGGAAGAGGCCGGGAGTGTCCTCCCCTACAGGCTTCAGAGGGAGCGCGGCCCCACGGACACCGTGTGCTTGGATTTGAGTCCTCAGAGCCGAGACCGCAGGCGCGTGCAGCTGTCAGCCGCCGGGTGCCGTGGCGCTGTCAGCCCCAGGAGGCTCGTACCTGTCTCGGCCCCCGTGCCTGCCGCGGGAGCCTGCGTCTGTCCTTACCTCTGCGGGCTGGGTGTGGCTGCCTCCGGGGCCTCCTGGCCGGGCTGGGGCCCCTCTGGCAGATTCAGCTCCAAGACGTAGTGCAGCTGGGTGAGGAGGGCCAGCAGCAGCTCGGGGTGGGCCTCCCGCACCGCCTTCTTGAACTCCCGGGCAAACGGCAGCTCGTGCAGGGTGTTCATGGCCTGTCGGGGCAGGAGTTTGTCTGGCCGGCCTCCCCCTCCTGTCACAGCCTCCAGGACCAGGGCTGAATCTCTGAGATGTCCCTCCGGGGGCCTTGGCCCTCTCGGCTCCCTTCCCGGACCCACAGGAGGTCCTGGGCCCTCCCCCCCAGCACGTCCCGGGTCGCCAGCCACCCCCACCCGCCCGCTCTGTCCACAGTCCGTCCGTGTCCAGGCCGTGCTCAGGAACCCCGGTGGCAAGGTGGTGTGGGTCTGTGCTCCCCGTGGGACATCTGCACAGAGGTCTGGGACAAGTGACAGCAGGGGACAAATGGCCCCGGAAGGCAGAGCTACCGGGCAGCAGCCCCGAGGCTTCCTGCGCCCATCGGAGCACCCAGACCAGAATGTTCTTGGGGCGGGGGGCAGCACTGGGCGGTCATGACAAGGGCAGGCCAGACTGGGGGTGTGGTGGGACACGGAGGAGGCCGCCCTGCTGAGCCCATGCTGCTGTGTGGTTTCTGACAGGAGGGGCCTGCGTCAGCGCGGGGCTGGGGGTGCTCGGGGAAGGGCCGAGGGCCGGGCTTGGAGACGGGGTGGGGTGCCCTCTGCTTCCATGTTTAGCCATCACGCACCTGTGCTCGGGCGGCAGCGTGTCTGGGGGGCTCCGGGTGGGGAGGGGCTCTGGGGGGCTCTGGGCTGCTGCTCGGGGGCTTTTGGGCTGGGGACATGTCAGCCTGGGGGAAAACGAGGTTGCGTACTCACAGCAAACGAGCGCAGCCAGGGCTGATCCTTGGGCTGGGGGCTGCCGTTTCTGGCCCTGGCGGGCAGTGGCCGCTCCCGCAGCCAGTCCAGTAGCATGGCCAGTACCAGGCGGCTCACGGGCTGCTCGGCCCCCAGGGCCCTCCACAAGCGGAAGGCATGGCTGTAGGCAAAGGGGAGTCATGAGGGCGGCCGTGCTCGCGCTCAGCTGCCCCAGCAGACCTCCAGGGCCTCTGGAGCCAAGGGAGGAGGCTGGGCTGGATCCCCTGGGCGTGGAGGGACCCTGGGGGGGAGGGGGCACTGGAGGAGAGAAAGGGCAGCAAGGACAGGTGTGTGTGTGGCCCATGGGGCAGGCGGGAGGTGGCGGGCCAGCTGCCCTGGTCCAGGTGCCCGGGTCCCCCCGCTTCTGGGGTCTGTCCTCCAGGCTCCCTGTACCCCAGCTGTAGACTCCCTGTCACCCTCAGTGGCTCCTAAGTATGGACAGCACCCCCGCAGCTGGCCACTGCTTTCTGTCCTCCTCTCCTGCCTCTGGACCTCCACGTCTGCCACTGTTCCCCGTGCTGAGAGTCTCCCCACCGGGCCTGCCCTGCTCAGCCTTCAGCTCGTCTACCTGGAGGCCTGCCCTAGCCAGGCCTCCTAGCCTGGCTTTGCTGGGGTCCAGCTCCTGGGCCCACCCCAGGTCAAGTGGGGCCATCACCGTATGCGCAGAGCTTTACAGTGTCCTTGTGCTCATTTTGCAGATGGGGAAACTGAGGACTGATCAGGCCCTGCCTTGTGACTGGGGCGTTGGGGCTGGAGGCCAGGCCTGCTCAGTCCTGTGGCCTTTCCACTTGGTCCATGGACATGGGCCTGTGAGTCCTGGGGAGGCAGGGGCTTTGGGGCTCCTGATGGCCCTCTGTTTTCTGTGCTAGGTGGTGGTCTTTGGGGCCGAGTGCTGGGTGGAAGGGGCTGGAGGAGCGGTGGGGGTTGGGGACTGGGAGGCCACAGTGGGGGCCTAGATAAGCTCCCACCCCAGGTTTAGGACAGACCCTGGGCCGGGGGTGCACAGCTGCTCTGCAACCGTAGAGTGGGGCCTCTGTTGTCGGAAGGACCTGGGCCCGAGTCCCTGCTGTGCCATCCTGGCTGTGAGACAGTGGGCAGGTCTCCGGGGGCGAAGCCTGTGTCGAGAAGCTTAGGGGACATGCTTCTCCAAGGATCGAGGGCGACCAGAGGCCCGGGCTTCTCCTTTGCTCTGCTGGCATGTGGGTGCTGAGACTTGTCACGTGTGGGCAACCAGCTTGGGAACAGAGCAGGGACAGAACCGGCAAAGTCCTTGTCTGTGTGGGAGTGACCCCTACGGCTCGACTCAGCCAGCAAACAAGGTGTGTGGGACTAAGTGCATAAAGCAGGGGAGGGGGAGGGGATCAGGGAAGGGGGGCGCTGGGAGGGGGACGGCAGGAGGGTGCATCTGGGCTGCGGTCAGGTTTTTTGTGGGGCAGCTGGGAAGCCTTCACCCAGAAGGGACATGAGCAAAGATCTGAGGAGGTAAGCAGGGAGCCGCGCCGCCCTGGGGTGGGGAGAACCTTCCGGCCCCGACGCTGGTGTGCTCAGGGCCAGCAAGAAGGGAGTGGAGAGAGCGGGGCTGGGGGAGGAGGACGGCGAGTGTGCAGGGCCAGGCCACAGCCTTGTCGGCTACTGTAAAGTTTTTGCCTTGACTTTGAAGGCCACGGGGCCACGGGACAGTCTGTAGCAGAGGAGAGATGCGGTCCGACTTATCTCTGAAGCCTCCCTCTGGCTGCTGGGACTCCGTGTGAGCCTGTGATGTCCTGACGGGCTGGGGGGACTGGGCAGGTGGAGCTGTAGGACTCCCTGCGGGTAGGTCTGGTGTGGAGAGGACAGTCCAGGTGGCCCGAGAGCTCTGGCTTGAGAAGCCGGGTGGACGGCATTGGCGTGTGGAAGCCCCCAAGAGGACAGTTTTACGGGGATGGCCAGCGGCGTGGCCCAGGTGTGTCCGGTGCGGAGTGCCTGCCCGACATTCACGTGCTGCCGTCTGGCGGGGGTGAACCCTCGGTGAGGGGGGCAGGCGTCTGTATGGGGGATACTTAGAGCCGCGGGAATGGAGGCGGCCATGGGGAGATGAGTGTAAGTGAGGGGAGCAGCTCTGGGGCCCGAGCCCTGTGGCCCCGTCCTGAGAGACCGGAGACAGGAGGGACCGGCAGGAGGTGGAGCCGGGGCGGCCGGGAGCTTGGAGGGCAGCCCAGGAAGGACATGGAGGAACCCAAATGCATATCGCCGAGAACTAGAAGCCGGAGGGAAAGGCCCGTACTGTACGGCTCCAAGTCTGTGGCATTCTGGAAAAGGTGAAAGTGTGGAGGCAGGTAGAAGATCGGCAGCCGAGAGGGGTCGGGAGGGCGGAAGGGATTTCGGGCAGTGGCGCTACTCTGGAGGACAGGTGAGCGGTGCACGGACTACGCCCCATCCAAGCCCGCGGGATGAACGGTTGGCGCCGGGCCTAGCCCCATCTCGCCGCGGGCTCTCATTGATGACGACGCCTCAGAACGGTCCCCTGGCCGGAGCCAACACAGCGGCCTGCGCCAGGTGCTAGCAGGGGGGACAGCGGCGGGACGCGGCGTTCTGCTGATCCTTCTATGAACCAAAACTGCTCCGACAAAGAAAGCCTATTAATTCAAAATAGAAGGGCTGGGAAGAGACACTTGACACTTTACTAAGGAAAGAAAAGTGGGTGCGGCTGGGTTATGTCCCGATGGACGGCCCGCCCCTCAAAGTCTGGGTTAGCACTGGAGGAAGCGCCTCTCGGAAGCCGACAGGCGACCCGCCCCGCCCCGTAGCACCATGACGGAAATGACGAGAACGTACTTTTAGGAATGTGTTTAGCCGCAATAAAATGAAAGAGAAATGAAGGGGGGTGAGCGCGGGTGGAGGGTGCGCGGGGGCCGGGGCCGGCGGCGCGCAGCCCTGTTCCCAGCTGGAGGGCACGACCGAGATCCCAGCTCTCGTGCGGGAGGCCGTCTCGCCGGTGCGGATTCCATTACTGAAAGGAGCCAGCGTGACACACTGTGGGTTGTACCTACGCCGGCGGTGGGCAGCTGGGGGCTGACCCAACAAAGTCACCCTCAAAGGGTAAACGAGAAACACGGGAGAAAAAGAAAGACAACTTGGCGGCCAAGTGTAAGTCCACGTAGAAATGCGAGATGCGCAGGGCCAAGAGCCGCTGGGCAGGTGTCGAGGAAAGAGCGGGGAGGCTGTTCTGTATCAGGTGCTGAGAACCTGAGTGATGCTACAGGAATTAGGACCTTGGGTGTCAGCAGGGGGAACAGGCGAGCGGAGCGCTGCTGAGCCCAGACACAGACCCCGGCCCGCGGGCACTTGGCTGGCAGGCAGGGAGCCTCCTGAGATTCGGGCCGGGCTTGTCACTGAAGGATGCTGGCCACTACGCAGAATAGGAGCCCAGCCTCACGTGCGCATCCGTCTCACTTACCAGTCACCAGAACTTCTGTAAGATCCTGCGTGGGAAGGACTGGACCTGCGCTCCTTTTCATCGCAAGGCAGATTCAGGGAGTGAAAAGACAAGCTGCAGAGTGCCTGCCAGGAGAGGCTTTCCATGCAATCGGGAAAGGCCTGTACCCAGAAGTTCCTGGGAGCGGGTAAGAAAAAGGGACGTCCCGGTAGAAGGATGGGTTGGGTCCTCGATGCACAGATCACCAAAGACGATACTCCAATGGCCAAGCGCTCAGCACCGTGATTTCATTAGAAACGTGCGAACGAACGTCACGACGCGATTTGTACACCAGGTGGGTGACATTTTAACGAGTGGTTAGAAAGTCGGGACTAAGTGTGGATGAAATGTGGAGCGAGGTCTCTCAAAAACATCCCGGCGGGAGCGTGAGCCCTTTGGAACACGATCTGATGGGTCCATTAACTTTGGGTCCATGCAGAACTCCAGGGCGTTTGCGTCCTGAACACGTCCTGAGCACCCCTGGATGCGCATGGGGGCACCTGGGAGCACGTGAGGGTGCGTTAGTCACAGACCCAAGCAGGCGACAACCCCAATGCGTGGCAGAAAGGGTGATCGGTTTTCATGAGGCTCTAAACGCCCACAAAAATGAATGAACTGCAACCACAGGTAACGAATCGGAATGAATCGTAAACACACACTGTTGAGGGGAAAAGTCACATGACAGAAGAGACTGGCGGGGCGCCTGCCACCCCGCTCTGTTCACGGCGTTAGGGCACACCACGTTGTTTCTAAGAATGCTTACGATGTTTTCTAAGAAGCTTCGGGTGCTTCTGAGAAAGAAAAATTATTCCAGGTGGAAGTCTACCCCCATCTCAGAGGTGGAACCCCAAGAGCCGCTGGTTCCATGTGAGGATGATAACAACCAACCTGGCCGACTGCAGAGGGAAGCAGCCAGGAGGCCCGCCCGCCTCCGACGGAGCCCTGGGTGCAGGGAGGGGCCGCTCCCGAGAGTCCGAATCACGAAACCTGATCTGGGTCTGAATTCACACCACGGCGCGGCTCAAAGAAACCCCCCGGCACAGACTTGAATCTGACCGTGGTCCCCGGGCAAGCAAGAAGCCCACACGAGTCCAGGTTAAGGACCCTCAGCGTCAAGTGCATTCGCGTCCAGGACAAATGTGCTTCTCGGGCCGGGGGAGGAAGGCGTAAACTGCACTGCAGGCCCAGGTGAACCGCAGACCCGGGGGCAGCTGAAGACAAGGCGGCTCCAGGCTCCTCGCCCTTCAAGTAACCTTGAGAAACCACACGGAGCAAGAGGGAGGGAAAAGTAACGTCGCACAGAGACTGTGACCTCGGAGGATACCCGAAGTTCGACATCGCTGTCGGCAAATGAGAGAAGTGCCCATCGCCGCTGCCGGGGCTCTGGGGTCCAGGACGGGGAGGAGACCGTGGGGCACGGGGCAGGCAAGCCAGAGGCAGGGCTCGGAATGGAACCCGCTCACCTCCGGGAAGGCAAAGTCCATCCCAGGCCGACAAGAGGGAAACAAGAAAAAAAGGGCACTGACCGCGGGAAAGGGGCTGACGGAGCTGGTGCAGTGGGAAGGGCAGCCTCCGGGATGCGCGGCTCTGGGGAGAAAAGTACGGGAAAAGAACCAGGTGCCTTTGGAGAGCGGCGGTGATAGGGACTATGTGGAAGAGGGAGACGGAAGACCCTGCAAGAGAGAAGAGCCAAAACCTCCAAAACCCACCCCCAGCCGGGGGACACATGACCCTCTCACCTGCCACCAAGAGAGTCCACTAAATCCTCCGGACTTTGCTCGACGAACAGAAGAGGGTGCCGTCGAACTTGAAATCCTGGAGAAGACTCCAACCGTGTTTGATAGGAACAGGTACAGGAGTAACAGATCCACTGAGTTATCGCAAAACAAAACAAAACAAAATGAAACGAAAAAATCAAAAATAGAAAAAAATAATCGGTGCCCAACCAACAAGGAAGGGTTCCCCTCCGAAGCAGCCCCGTGCAGACGGCACTCCTCAGACTCCAGCGAGCACCCGGACACAGGCACAGCCACCTCGAATTATAACTTCCGGAAAGAAAACCACCACCGCCACCACACCTCAGTAAAGAAAGGAAAAGCGGATTGGCTGAGTTCGGGACAAGGGTGGAAGAAAGGACGAAATTACCTCCGAAGTGGAAAAAACGCAAGATGGGCAAGAGGGATGATAAGAAGTCAGCTAAGGGGCATCGAGGAAAAGCAGGAAGCCGGCACCAAAGGCATGAAAAGGATCGGAGAGGAGGTGCTGGAGATGGAGGACGGGAGCGCCTAGCAGCTCGGAAGGACAGGCTCGTCAGGGGAACGGAGCACATGTTTCAAGCTATCACCCAGAGAACGTTCCGGAAACGACAACCAAAGGCCTAGTCTACACATTCGAAGGATCCACCAGGTCCCTGGAGAATGAACACAGAATGGTCAACTCTGAGGCCCCTCTTAATAAAATCGTTTGGTTCCGGAAGCGGGCGGACAGCCGGCAAGGCGTCCCGGAAGGAAGACCTCTTGCGAAGGCGGACTTCTTGATAAAGGAAGAAGACGCCACGGTCAGCAGACGTTTCAGTAACGAGGCAAGGCGACCGCGGAGCAGCACTTGAAAAATACTCAATAAAAGCAAGTGCGAACTGAGCCTTTTATGCCCAGCCGAGTTGTCCTTCAAGCACACGGGAGCCCTCAAGAGCCGTCTGTTGGAGGCGGGTCTGGTCCAGCGCGGAGAGGGCTAGAAGCCTCCCGCGGAGGATACACGGCGAGAGCTTAGATGACAGAACAAGGGGCCGAGGGCATTAAAATGGGTCGGGAGCACAAACATAGCGACTATTGCAAAAACACGTCTTCTTTAATTAAACACGTTAAGGATCCAAGAATACACACCCCGTAGAAGAGGAGAGCGGTAGAGCACGCCCACAGCACGTACACAACTGTGGGATGTTGGGCGGAGTGGAGGCGCCACACACCCATCGTGTGGGTACGTGGGAAGGAAGGGTTGGGCTTGCTCATTAGAAGGAAGGGACTAGCGGTTCAGAGCACACATCAAGCCGGGCTCTGTGCTGGGTGTGAGATGACACACGCTGGGCAAGAGGGGAAAATGGGGAAGCAGACAGGCTTCCGCTGTCCTGGTAGCAGACAAGGTGGAATTCAGGCCCGGGGAGCATTACACGCGACAAGGTGGGGCCCTTTTCTATGCCGGAAGCCGCGATTCCTAAGGAAGGCGGACGTTTGCATAAAGAATGTGACGACCACGCAGGCCGTAAAACCTGCAGGACGCGGAAGGGTTTGTGAACAGAATGTGTCGGTAATGGCTTCAGCGCGCCGTTCTCAGTACAAGGCAGAACAGAGTGGACATCGCGAAATCAGGGAACATCACAGTCCCTCAGGCGCGTCTGTGGACACACACTTGGAACCCTCCACACAACGGAGAAGATACGGCCTCTTCTCACGTGCTGGTAGAACCTTCATGACAGCTGCTCCAAAGGTCAGCAAATCCCAGAAAGCAGAAACACGGCAGTGGCATTCTCTGATCCCAGTGCAAAAACAAACCAACCGACCCCCCAAACAAAAAAACAACAACAAAAAAAAACCCAACTAGAGATTACAGAAGCAAAAGGGCTCTTCCACATGGAAATCAGAAATATTTCTGGAAACGAGTCTTGGGGGCTGGGAGCTCGCGCGAGTTCTCTTCTGGGGGCTTCTGATTTTTCAGGAGAATGGGAGCGAGGTTGGCAGCAGGAGGAAGGGGCAGTGTGGAGGCGGGGCGGTGTGGGGCTGGGAATTCAAAATGGGGAGCTTTGACCGAGGGAGGTTTTGCAGGCTGAGTGTGACAGAGGGGACGAGGGACTTGGGTATGTCCAGGAAGTAATTAATGCTGGTAAGGAGGGGGGTGAGGATGGGGGAGGGACGTGGGTGGATAGTGGACCGGAGGCCGTGGAGGGCAGAGGCTCACGGGGGCACCAGAGGAGGTGGGCTGTAAGCGGGTGCTGGGGGGTGGTGGAGAGAGATGCCCCAGACTGGAGGTGTCCGAGCCAAGAGGCTGACCGTGGGAGTGGGCGGCCGAGGCAGGAGGGAGGACAGGATCGCTGGGAGAGAGGGGATCCAGGCATGGAGAAGTTGGGCTGAGAGAAAGCCCCAAGATTCAGACACGGGGGGTGAGTAAGGCCGTGTCCGCGATCAGGACTGACCCTGCAAGGACCCACACGTGACGGAACGCAGGTGCCTGGCCGGTGTGTAGCTGGGGGTAGAGATTGAACCCCTGGGGTTCAGAGCTGGGATTCTTCCTGAGAAAGCCCGCCCCACCCAAAAGGGCTGTGTGGACACTGGAGGCGGGGGAGGGAGGTCAGGTCCTTGGAGGAACAGGAACGAGGGCGACACTTTGGTGTTGGCTGGGGTCTTGCCCGGGGCACCTCGGGTCCCAGGCATTCTCACAGCGAGGTGACGGGAATGAGGCTGGGACGGGGGAAGAATGGGGAGCAGCTCCTCCCCAGGGCCTGCCTCAGGAGACCTGCAGTCCGTGAACGGGGCGTGGGCTCCTTCCCTGCGCCCAGACCTGCGGGGGTCCCCGTGGGCCGGGAGGGACCGGCAGGAGGGCAGACGTGGAAGCCCTGCCCCCTGCCTGGGGGAGGCGGAGGGTGGGCCATGGGGGCAGTGGGGAGGGTGGGGCTGGGCACCTGTCCAGGGGTATGGAGAAGTCCAGGAAGGTGGCCACCAGCTCCGGCGTGTGGCTCCGGGCTAGCAGGGTGATGGCGTGCAGGGCGTCTTCCTTGGCCTGGGGGATGCGGATGGAGCACAGCTGCAAGTGGATGGCCCGGCCCAGGTTGGCAACCTGTGCAGGGAGGCAGAACACGGGGGAGAGGGCTGGTCTGAGGGGGGAGGCCAGGCCCCGCCCCAGAAGTCTGAGGGAGGCACTTTTCCACCCTGGAGTCCCGGGCTGAGCAGGGAGAGGCCCCACTGCCTTTCGCAGGGCATGTGAGGCCCTCCGGCTCTGTCCGAACACTGCCCAGGGCCTGGGAGGCTCAGACACACCCACCTGGACATCTCCCGAGCACAGCACTTGGGCACACGCTGTCCTGGAAGGTGCCCCCCCGCCTCCCCGAGCCACTGCTGGTCTCTCCTGCTGCCTGGGTCCAGTGTCCCCCACCTGGGGCTTCCTTATCTGCAGGACTTGGATCCATCATCCTGTTTCTGGGGGGCACCTCATGGCCTTTGCATTTCCTATGCTGCCCAGTCCTTCCCTGTGTCTGTCCTTCCGTCAGACTGACGAAGGTCAGGGTGTGTGCCTCCTCCTCCCCCATGTGCTCCCCCGGAGCCTGGCACAGCAGCTCTGTCCGTGCACGTGGGCCCCAGGAACCTGCAAACACCCCTCGGGGCCCCAGCACACTGGCTCGGGCCATCCATCCATCCATCCATCCATCCGCGGGACCTGTCAGGGTGGGGTCTGTCTCCTGCATCAGGCCCGAGTCCCAGGGTGCCGACTGCTGGGCATCCGTCCCTCTGCCCCCAGACCTGTCCTGCCCCACCCTCAGCGGGTGCCCCAGCCCCTCACGGTCTCCAGGTTGGCCCCGTGCTCCTTGATGGTGGTGAGCAGAACGTCAGCGGCTGCCTGAACGCGGAAGGGGCTGGTGGAGCCCAGGCCTTCGATGGCTGTCCAGATGAGGTCGGTCAGCTCTGCCATCGTGAGATGCTTCATGACCTCCTGCAACAGCGGCGGAGGGGGCAGCTGTCACTGCGGGTCACATGTGCCCAGCTGTCCACCTCCTGCCATCTCTTTTCGCCTTCTCCGTGACTTCAGGCTGCCCAGGTCTCTGAGCACGTCCAGACGTCTGAGCCCCTCTCCTCCGAAACCCCCACACATGTACCCATTTTGCAGGCTGGCTGCCTGCACATGTCTCTGAGGCTCCGGAAGGGAGAGCGTGATGCCCGTCGTGGTGCCAGGCACAGCTCCCTTCCTCACTCAGACCCCAGTGCTTGTCCTGGGGCCTGCATGGCCTGGCCAGCCTCCTCTCCTCCCCTCCTCTGCCTTGTCCTCACCGCGTGGGCTTCCTCATTTGCTAGCCTCCGCCCAGCTGGGTGCTCCCCATGCCAGGCCCTAGTCCTCCTTACAGCATTTTAATCAGGAGACATTGAGCTGCAGAGTTGGGAAGGGTCTTCGCGGTCACCCGCAACAACAATCCCCAGACCCAGAGCCACGGGCGCCCTCACCACAGCAGAGGCCGGGTCCAGAGCCCAGGCTCCTGTCCCGTGGCAGGACCTCCCCAAGAGCCCAACTGCTCTCTGCTCATGTTCTCCCAGGAGCAGCTCTGAGTCCAGACCGTGAGCCACTCGGGAAGGAAGAGGGGCTCGGGGAAATGCAACGTGGTGGGTGGGACCCCTGCTCCATGGCCACTGACCACAGTCTCTGAGAGTGAGGGCTGGGCCCGCCTGGGGCTGCCCCGGTAGAACCTTCTGGAAAGACTTAGAGCATTGTTGCCCACTATGGTAGCCACCAGCCACACGTAGCTTCTTAAATGTAAATGTGATTAAGTAAAATTCACTATCTCAGTTCCTCCATAGCACTGGCCACATTACAAGTGCCCAGTAGATACATGTAGCTAGTGGCTACCTGGGAAGTGCAGACAGGTACTTCCATCCTCCTAGAAAGTTCTATCGGAAGGCTCTGACTCAGAACATCTGATAATCAGAGGAAGACTGAAGGCTGGTGACCGGGGGCCTGATAGAAATGTATAAGGTTTGCAAGGATGTTAAGGGTGGTGACATGTTTCTTTGCATGTTAGGATATTTGTTGAACTATTTGAAACTCTGTTAGAATGTTTATACTTACATTAGATAGAAAAATTAGTATTAAATAATGCTTGAATATTTATTAGGATAATTATTCTAAAATTTTGGTAAATGTGAGACTATTAGGATTAGTTGTTGGTTAGAATGTTCAAAGTGATTTTTGTGGAATATTTGTAGTTCATAACAACTTTAAAAAATATTAAGCTATTATAAATCTGGTTGGGACACCGGTTAGAAGATTACATTTAAAATTGGTTTCTTTTTTTTTTTTAAATTGGTTTCTAAAATGTTGAATTTTGGTTAAAGTTTTAGCACTGAGAATGTGAAGAGATGCGACTCGGAATGGTGGTTGGAGTCTCGGAATCCTAGAATACTGCAATCTCAAGTAAATACCTGGGAGATGTCTTACTTTAACCCAGGACATGAATAAATGTGGAGTGGTGGTGGCAGTAATGGTAGAGATGGGGGTGATGGTGGTGATGGCGATGGCGGTAGGGTGGTGATGAAGATGTAGTGTACCCAAGATCATGGAGGGAATCAAGGACAGACCTGGGGACAGATTCCCGGTCAGTTCTCCATTCCAAACCTTCCCGGATCCACTAACCCTTGATCAGCAGACCCTCCCATCCTCTCTCCTCTCGGTGCTCCTGTCCGTCCCTGTGTCTTGTCCAAGGAGAAAGAGCCAGAGCTGAACGTCCACTCCCTGTGTGATGGGACAGGGCAGGACACAGAAGGCCTACTCAGCCTGTCTGAGAGTCTGCGTGTTTGGTACAGAAAATCTAAAGCCCTGGGGCCTCTTCACCACTGGCTCCCTCTGAGCTGGTAGCCAGGGAACCCTCCTGCCCTGCCCCACCTCTGCCCCCAGCCCAGGTTCTTTGCGTAAATGGAAGTCAAGCTAGGCTTACTTGGTGTATATAATATCGATACATCAATACTTGATGTATGGGCCCCAGGGCTTTGGATTTTCCATACTCAACCTCTAATCGACTGCAACCCTGATGGCTCACTGAGGTTGCAGAGAACACAGCGCAGAGAACACTGGAGTCAGCCAGGACTGGATTCAGACCTTGCTGGGGCTCCGACCGGCTGTCACCACTGCTTCCTCATCTGGCTCAATCTGGTTTAACTTAGTGGGTGTTTATTAAAGGCTGTCTCTACCACCAGGCCCAGCACTGGGCCCTGGCACGACCCTGCTTCTGGCCTGGAGGGCTCGAGGTCTAATGGGGGGAGACTGACCAGTGTGCCACATACAGGGGTCTCCATTAGCCACGGGCTCAACACCAACATTGAGCCACAAAGTCACCGTGTCAGAGCCATCACGAACTGACCATTCAGAACACGAGGCTCCACGAAACACGGCTCGTCCGGTCAACACCAGCGTCCAGCCCACACGCTGGGTCCCAGCCTCGCTCATGTTCAGAGGAGAACACAAGTCACATCAGGCACAGGATGTCACAAATTTCCCGGATCTCAGTGGGGCGATGGAAGGGACATCGGGGAGCTCCTGGGCTCCCCCTGGCGGCTGACTAAGGAAGAGCGGGCTGAGGTAGACCAGATGACAGGGCAAGGGAAGCCATGTTCCACCTCTACAGGAGGGGGGCCTGGCTTTCAGAGCAAGAGAGGACCCTGGGAAATGAGGCATGTGGGGATATTTCCAGAGAGTGCTCCTCCTGCAAAAAGCAGGCTCAGGGCAGGACGTTGTATGGCAACGTCAGAGAACACCTGTCATGGGAGCCTCCTGAAAGCACCGTTTTACTGGGTGCTTGTGCTGGCCAGGGGTTCACAGCACCATTCTACCCATTTTACAGAGGAAGACAGAGGCTCAGAGAGGAGAAGGGGCTTGTCTAGGTCACACAGCCAGGAGGGACAGAGCTGGGACGGAAGCCCGGGCCGCTGACCTCAGGGTCTGTCTCTGATCCCTCCCTCCCATTCCCCCTCTCCCAACTCCCCAGTCCCAGGCCAAGGGCCAGGGACTCCTCCAAGCACTCTAAGTGAATCACCAACGTTACAGGTGAGATCCCAGTGTTGGTTTTAACACTCACACCCGGCCCAGGCTCTGACCCCCTGGGTCTAGCCAGGCCACACCAACAGCTGGGAGCCCTGTCAGAGGGGACGGCGGTGGGGGTCAGAGCAGAGCGTGGCCACACCTCCCCACCCAGATGTGCCACCCTTCTAAGGGCTTTGACCTTGATGACTTGGGAACTGCCAAGCTGGAGGATGCCGTCCTTTGGGAACACCGGCTCCTGAGAGGCCGGCGTTGCTGTCTTCTGGTCTCCGCTGCTCCAGACGGGAGCCCCATCCCCGTGGGCCTGAGAAAGCTGCTCTGGGGTCCGCACCTCCACCTTCCGAGTTTCCGTCGCTGGCCAGGGGTGGGAGCGGGACAGGGTCAGGGCCGGGCAAAGGTAGGCCTGGGGCCTAGGAGGGGCCAGGGGGGCTCAGGACAGGGTCACTGATAGTCAGGGTCAGGCCTGTGCTCATCTGGGGATGGGAGTCTGAGTGAGCCTGGGATGGGGGACATCGCAGGGCTATGGCTGGGATTAGAGGTGGGTTTCGGGACAGATCGGGGGTAGGGTGCGTTTAGGAGTGTGGGCGTGGTGCCAGCTGAGGCCGTGGTTGGGGCAGCAGTGGGTTACACTGTGGTGGCCCTCAGAGGCTCACCTCTCTGGCATCTCAGGAGCTGGTAGAGGTGGCCCACTCCTTCCAGGCTGGAGTGCTGGGTGGCCCTGTCCGGGTCCTGGCACAAAATCCCCAGCATGCACACCAGCTGCCCAATCCGCTTGAAGTCCTCTTTTGGCTGTGGTGAGAACATGGGAACCAGTGACTTCACACCCTCCCGCGAGTCTCCGACCTGCTGCGCACTCACCCCAGCAAGGCCGGCATCAGAAATCCTCCAGCTGTGTGGCCGGGCTGGGGCTCGGCTCTCAGGACCCCTAGCCCAGGCTCTACCCGCCCGGCCCGGCCACTACAGTCAGCAGCCCAGGGCACACCGGGCAACACGTAAGGGGTTGCCCCAAACTCAGAAATCAAGAGGAATCCTATTTTAATGCAACATTCAGAAAAATCAAATTGAAGGTGACAATTCCTGATGAACGACACAGTTTCAAAGCTGTAACTAAAGATGGTCCATCCCCGCACGTCCATGACCTTGCCTCATCTCGCCTCACTCCTCTGGCCCTGACCCCAGTCCTGGTTTCAATAAAACTTTATTTGCGACAACACAGCTGGCCGGCGGCTGGTTGCTGAGTGGATTGTTTTAAAATAGTACATTAAAGTATTTATCTTGATTGCAGAATGCCTGGCACCTGGTAAATTTTGTGCCCCCGGTGAGCTGCCTGACCGCAGGCCCAGTCCTGTATTGTGGAAATTGATTTTGAGAATACTGTAGGCCCTCTGAACCCCTCTAGGGGGTCCTCCGCACCCTGGGAATGCTGGAGACATCTGTGCAGGGACCTCTTCCTTGGCAGAGCACCAGCCCTGCCTGCCCACCTCTATTAGAAAAGCTGGCACCTGCTGGGCATCAGGCAGAGAAGCTAATTTTCTCGAGGTCCCGTGAGTCTCCCTAAGGAAGGAGTGCTGATTTTGGCTGACAAACACAGGAGCGCTCACTCCCTGAACCTAAGGCGACAGATGGCAGTTAGGCTGCGAAGCGTGACATGCTGGGGGGCACGACGCATGGAGGGACGTGATGGACGGAGGGGTTCCTGCGGTCACCGCTGACCCGGGGCTGGGGCAGGGCAGCACCTCCTCTGATCCCCAGGGTATCCCTCTGAGGAGGACTCATTTCCTCCCTTTTCATGAGCCAGAAATGGAGGCTCAGGGTGTGAAGATGCTGCTGGAGGTTTCATGGGGTGTTGCCAGGAGCCCAGCCTCCTGGGTCAGGGGTCCGGGCATCAGGGTTCAGAGCCCAGCCGTGTGGACTGGGTAGGGAGCCCCAACTCCCGCCCCAGCTTGTTCCCTCCTGTGTGAAAAGGGGGTTACATGGCCATGTTGTAGGGCATTCGGGATCCACCCATCCTGGCGGCAGAAGTCTAGGGGGCCTTGAGCTCCACGAGCCTGTCAGCCTCCGGGAGGAGGACGGCTTGGCTGGGGCAGCAGAGGGGGTGTGGGGTGGGGGTCCAGAAGGCTGGATACTCACATCCAGGTAGGAGTTTTGGCTCAGGAATCTGAGAAGGGCCATGCAGCTGTTCATAGCCCTCTGCCGCTCGTGTGCCTTCTCCGACGCCAGCCAGAGATACAGGTGCTGCGGGTGGGCAGGGGAGGGGAGAGGATGCTGCAGCCGCGCACCCCTGCACCGACCAGCTCCATGGGGCCAGCCGGACCTCAGCCCAGCGCTCCCGGCTGGGCTCAGGCCCCGCCCCCTTGGCCTCGGCCTCTGGCAATCAAGGCTCCGCCCCGCCCAGAACCAGGCCCCGCCCCGCCCCGCAGGCCCCGCCCCCCGCCAAGGCTCCCGCCCACCGTCGACTCAGGCCCCACCCACCCCGGGCAAGGCTCCGCCCCCTCGGCGTCCGCCACGCCCCCGTCCCCCGCTCTCCCTGTGCCATGGCGCAGCCGATCTCGGTGCTCCCTGCGGCCCCACTAGAGAGGAGGAGGCATTCCCTGCTCAGAGCCCTTCGAGGCTCCTGGTTTCAACCCGTTTGGCGGCACGCACCCCTTTTCAAAACAATGCTTTTCTCTGCACCGCCTGAACGCGCGGAATTACAGAGGAATACAAACGCATACTCGAGCAGTTACTCCGAACAGTTTTAAGCCCAATTTGAGCCTCTTTGTTAAAGCTATAGACGATTACAGTTAGTGATTCTAAAACGGTATTTGGAGATTCTGGAACCCAGCGATGTCGTATGACCACATCTGTGCCTTCCGTGGGTGGCAGACACGGCCGCTCCCAGCACCGCTGTGGTTTGTCACCAACATTCCCGGTGGGAACGAGTGAGTTCGAATGCAGATGTCTCCCCCCAGCCAGGCTCACACCTCGACTTCCCTCTGTGCACCTGCTTCAGCGGCTCCCCTCACCCCCACGAGGCTCCCAGGCTGGACCAGGTCTGGCCCTGCTGACCTAACCTGACCTTAACCCACCTGCCCCCTCTCCCCAACCTAGCACCCTCCCCATGCTCCAGCCACGCGGAGCTCTCTCCGTTCTGGTCCCTGCGCTCACCGTGTGTCTCACCTCTGCTCCTGCTACACCCTCTGCCTGCTCGGCCCTTCCCTTCCTTTCTCTATCCAGGGACCTCCCTGGTTCTCATTCAGGCGCCTCCACTGGGCCTGACCTCCGACCCTCCCACAGAGCCAGTGTCCCCTCTCTGGTTCCTCCCCTACCCCTGGACTGTCCCTGCCTGTTGACTGGTCTCCTTCTTATCAAGGTGAGAGTCCTGGAGGGCAGTGAGAGAGTGGGGGTGTCGTGTTGTGAGTCCCCCCTCACAGCCGGAACATGGCTGCAGAATGAGTTCTCTGGGAGGGTGGGCAAGTTCCAGCCAAGGTCAAGGCCTATGTCCTCATCCGTTCCTTGACATGTGGCATTCAAGGCCCACCTACCACCATCACACCTGCTGTTAACACCCTCCAGTTGTCCCAAGACACGGCGATCGCCGAAGATGGCCAGGTCTGAAGCCTCCACGTCCCAGGGCCGCTCCCCACCCCAGGTTCAGGCCCTGCCTCCTTTGGGACATCTTCCTTTGTCCATCCTCCGCCCCGTGTGGGCCTCCCCCACCCGGCCGTGTGGCTGCTGGCCCTCACCGACAGCAGGAAGTGCAGCTCGTCGGTCGTGGGGTTCTGTATGATGAAACTCTGTAGCATCTGGTCCAGGGCCTCTGCGGTCTTGTTGTAGAGGGTCTGTGAGGGAACATGGAGCATGTCAGCAGCCGCCGAGCCCCAGCAGTGACAGAGTGCCGAGGCCGTCGCTGGGCCGGAGTGCGCTGGTCTCTCAGTGAGAGTGGTGCCTGTTCCTGCCCATTCCCAAGGCCAGAACTCACACTGTGTGTGTTTACACCAGGCCCAGGAAGGGCCCTGTCCCAGTCCCCGTTCAGAAGCTGAGGAGACGGGGCAGCGGCAGTCTGGGTCAGGCCCACTCAAGGTCACAAGTTTTTCAGTGGCCAAGGTCAGTTCCTTCCCAGCGTGGTTGGCTTCTTGGGCAGGCAGCCTGCTGGAGACCTGGAGCCTGGAAGGATCTACTTGATTTAGCGCTTTGAGGTTCCGTCTTGAGATTCCTCATCAGCTTTAAACAAGGGCCCAGTTTCCTTTTGCATTGGTTGTGGCAAATGATACAGATGGTCCCGACTCCTGGGTCTCATGTGAGACCCCCAATCTCTGCTGCTTGGCTCCCCGGGCATGCTTGGGGAAGGTGGCGGCCACAGGAAGTACCCAGCCCTCCTCCCTGGGACAGCACGTCAGAGCAGAGCCCTGGGCATGGGCCATCAACTCCCCGGGTGCCCTGAGGAAATCGTTCCAGCTCTCTGTGCCTACCTCCGTCACCCAAGAACTGGATGTGAAGTCATCCCCACCTGCCAGGGTGGTGGGGCGCATGGAATGGGAATAAACAGGAGCCCCCGCCTGGTGTCTGGCACCAGCCTAAGCTGCCTGGGTGAGCCAGCCATGATGCTGTCATCTGGCGATGGTGGCGGTCTGGATTCCTGCAGGGTTGGGGTGGGGGCCGGTGCCAGCCTTCCAGGGGGCTGCTTCTGTGGTATTGCCCTGGGCCCAGGGAACCCTTTGCACTCACACCCCCCCACCCAAAGGGCTTGTCTGTTCCATTCCAGTCCGGACCCAGCCTAGGGTTGTGGTGGGACGATCAGGGCCCAGGGCCTGGGGTGGAGTTTGACCCTGCCTCTCCCACCAGACACCTCCATTTCTCTAAGATGGTTTCCTCACCCACGGGGCGAGTGCTGCTGGGAAGGGGAACCATCATGTCCATGGGAGCTGGCACCTAGCAGGTGCTCAGCTAACACCAGCTCCCTGCCCTTTACAGTAAACACTTAGGCATCAGGGGCTGGTGGTGCCCCGGGGAGATGGGTGCCTGCCCCCTGCAGCAGAGGCTTTGCTTAACAGATCCCCAGAGGTGGTTGGGATCTGGCCCAGCAAAGGGTGGGCCAGTTGGGTCCTGGGTGGGGTGTGACTGGTTTAAGTAGCTTCAGAGGTGTGACTGAGCCCAGGGCTGCTCCCAGGGCTGGCAGGGACAGAGGCCACCTACACTCCCATTCACAGAGCATCCTCTGCACCAGACATGGGACACCAGTGTCTGCTTTCATCCCGAGCTTCACGCACCAGCAGCTCCACAATGATCACCCCCATGTCACAGGTAGGCAAATAGAGGCTCAGAGCAGTTAAGAAACATGCCCAGGGTCTCCCAGCTCTGTCTGCAGGGGGTCAGAGGCCCTGCCTGTCTGACCCGCACCCCCTCCCAAGCCACGAGCAGCTGCGGGCAGAGCTGGGGCCCCCCTCACTGAAGGGCACCCTGTCCCAGCCTCGCACCTGTACGTTGGGCGGCTCTAGAAAGAGACAGGTGTGTTTCTCCAGGACGTCCAGCAGGGGCAGGGCCAACACGCTGTGTAGGCAGACAGACAGAATCCGTGACTTCCTCTCCAAGTCCAGGGGTGGCCTCAGCTTACTGTTTGGAGGTAGAGGGCAGTGAGAGAGGGGTGTGGGGGCTGGGGACAGCAGAGGGAGCACTGGCTGGGACAGACAGAGTCCACGAGCCCCGAGCAGCAGCCCCTCATGCTGTTCCACTTTTGACCAGAGACTCAAGGGCACACGTCAGCCTCCCTGGCCTGTGTGGCCTCCTGGACGGGGGAGTTTCCCGAGGGTTTGCAAGGGACTCTCATGGCTGGTTAGGAGGAGTCACTTTGCAAGCCCTGCTCCCCGAGCTCCCCTTTCCTGGACTGACTGGTCTCACCCCAGCCCTGGTTACGCCATTGGGAACTTCAGCAGCTCTGTTTTAGCAAATGATGGCAAATTTTCATTCTTTGGGGTGGAGGTTAATAACAGTGGCTGCTGTTTACTGAGGGCCTGTTACAGGCCTGCCCTGGGGTAGGGGCCTGTGTGGGGCTGGCGAGCCTACCAGAGGCTGGTGACGATGTGAATGGCCTGCTGGCGAGTTGAGGTGCACAGCGTGTCCTGGGGTTCCTTCTCCATCAGCACCTGCAGATCCCCAGGTGGGCCTGAGTCATTCAGGCCTGGGTCTATCCCACTCCTGACACCCAATCTCATCCTGCCTGAAGATCTTGGTGCCTGGTACTCCCATGACCCACAAGGCTGTGCTCCAGCTTCTCCCCCACCCATGGGGGCTCTGTGACTTGGCTGCACTGAAAGAACTGGATCCCAGCGTTTGGAATGGCACAGGCCATGTCTGGACCCTGGCTTCCTGCGTATCGGCTGCATGACCTTGAGCAAGACTGCAAACTGCTCCAGCTTTCGTTGGTTCACAAATAACAGTGTGGCAAGTAGCACAAATAGCAGGTGTGGCAAGGTGTGCAGAGTGTGGTGTCTGAGTCAGCAGGAGCTCAGCAAACGGTTATTATCACGCTTCAGCTTGTCTATCACTTGCATGCTTCCTCCACTACTCTGGGGTCCTGTGAGCCCCAAATCTCTAGTGAGCAGTGGTCTGAGCTAGGGTGGTATTAGGAGAACGGATGGTGCAGGTTTTCTGGGCCTCAGCTACATCAGCTGTGAGGTGGACATTCCTGGCCAGTTCAGGGTCACTGCCGAACCAAGGCAAGTGGGGGGCATGGATGTACTCCCAGCTGCCAGAGCCTCTGAGGGGCTTAGCCACACCCCAGAAATCCAACTTCCCTACCCCTTGGCAATGCCTGCCTCTAGTGAATGCTGCTGGTCCCGTGAGGCCCTTCCTCTGCCCCAGGACCTTGACTCACCATCAGACACTCGAGGAGCTCAGAGATCTGGGAGAACTCATAGCTGTGGGCTCCCTCATTGCGGCTGATGGCCCCCACCAGCATGAGGACAGCGGTGAGGAAGCTCTGCTTCAGGGTCTCGTCCTGGCATGGGGTCAGGCCGTGGAACAGGGGGTTCAGGGGGACACAGGAAGGACAGGAGAGAGAGTCACATGTGGCTACAGGGCATTGCTGAAGGGGTACAGCAGAGGCCTCGGCTGAGGCCACATATGTGGGGCTTTGGTGGGGGGAGCCTGTGTGGTTTTGTTTAAATTGTGAATGTGTTGACAACATTTCAGTATAGGACAGTGCCGTAAGTGGCCCAACGTCTGGCCTGCCTTGATGTGTGGCTCCTCAGCACCAAAGATCTGGGGTAGGCGATGGCCTCATGGGGCTGCCTGGCCCTTGTGGGCCTCTGGGATAGACGCCCCAGATGCAGAGTATCGAGTAAGGGCAATGTTGTCCTGGGGGTGGGGTGGGAGTCACCTGGTCTTCCAATGCCCCGGAGTGAAAACCACAGGGAATGAGGGGCTGGGGTCATCATGGAAGCCTCCAGTGGCTTTGGGTGGGATGATGGGCTGAGGAGGTGGGGCAACGAGGAGGCCAGGCCTGCCTTTTCCTGACTCCAGGGTGGGGCAGAAGTGGGGAGGAGGGCTCCAAGGCCCTGGGAAGTCCTAGAGTTCTCTGACCCAGGTTCTGCTGGGACCTGGGCTGTGACGAGGCTGTGCTCCAGAGGGGTGGCCCTGGGGAGCCGTACCCAGGAGCTATAGTGGAAATAGAAGACCATCCGCGACAAGATGTTGTCCACCCACGGGAGGATGTGCGCCTTGGCCCTGACTGCCATCTGACCATAAGCGAGGAGCATGGTGCTGCTGGCCCACTTCCACTGCAGGTCCTCTGAGTTCTGACCACAGCAGGGGCAGATACAGAGGGTCAGAGCCCTCCTGCCCGTCCCCGGGGGAGCGGTGACAGGAAGTACTCTGGTCCCTAGCTCAGGACTGCAAGACGGTGTTCCGAGTGTTGGTGAGACTCAGTTTACCTCAATAGGAAAATAGGAGAGATGAAGTTGTCTCTCTGGGGGGTTGGAATGGGCTTGTGGGGTTACCCCAAACTGGCCAGAGTCCATCCCCTCACCCTCCCTGCCTGGGGTGGGGGGGGGACATCCAAGACACCCGTCAGATACCAGTCGAGGGGCACATGGCTCCACTGCCTATCAGTGACCAGGCCCCCTCTGGTTTGAGATGTGGGTCCCAGTCCCTGCCCTGCCACCTGCTGGCTGTGGGACCCCGAGGAGGCAGCCAGCCCTTGCTGGGGTGTCTGTTGCTAGCAGTGATTCTTCCCCATTAGTCCTAGTGAGCGCCCTCGTGCCGTCCCAGGCACTGCTGCCGCCTGTAGGAGTTATCCGGGGAGCAGTGAGGACGGGGTGGACATGCCATCCACCGGCAGGGGCCCAGGCCCTTGTCTCATGTTTCAGGCAGGGCCCACGGTCCAAGTCCCATTCATGAACACAGCAGCCATCACAGCCCCTGTGAGAGCCGTCACTGGAGCATCTGCTCAATGCCAGGCCTGTTTTCACCCCAACAGCCGGGGGGAGGGCTGTCATTCAAGAGGAGAAAGGGGCATAGTGCAGGTGGGACTGGAGGCCAGGATGCTTGCTACAAAGCCTGTGGCCCTAACTGTCCCCGGAGACCCTCTGGGAGGCCCTGACCCTCATGGAAGGTGGGAGTCCTGATGGTCCAGCCCCTTGCCAAGGCCCCCAGCCACCCAAGAGTCAGAACCTTCAGGCAGAAGCTCTGGAGGCTCCATTTAATGGGCGTGCTCCGGCCAAACTGCTCCAGGACAGCCCAGACGTGGTCCAGGTGGCGCACGGCAGCCAGCCCTATGGTGAGCGCGATACCCTATGGGGGCAGGAGAGCAGGATCACTGATGCGGGTCACAGAACCAGGCCTGGACTCTCACTTGGGGATGTGGAAATTGGCACCCAGAAAGGGGCAGGGGCTTGTCCAAGGTCCCAGGGCATCTCCCTCCCATCCCCAGCTACTTAGGATATGCAACTCTGGGCCCAACCCTGTGGGGGCATCATTTATGGGGGCTGGTGGGGGGTGTGGGAGGCAGCAGGGACGGGTGACTCTTTGGAGGCCTGTTACCTTCCTCTGCCCCCACTAGCTCTGAACAGACCCGGGCCAGAGGAAGAAAGAAGGGCCCAGAAAGTAGATGGGTGACAAAGGGGAGGACACAAGCTGTGACCAGGGTCAGGGTTCAGAGAATGACCAGGATCAGGGTTCATTTTGTGACGGGGGTCAGGGTTCAGAGTGTGCCCAGTGTCAGGGCTCGTAGTGTGACCAGGGTCAGGGCTCAGTGTGTGCCAAGGATCAGGGCTCAGAGTGTGATCGGGATTAAGGCTCAGAGTGTGATCGGGATCAGGGATCAGCATGTGAAAAGGATCAGGTTTCTTTGTATGACCTGATCAGGGATTAGGGTATGACCAGGGATCAGGCTAAGGCTGAGGTCACGATCAGGCAGCCCTGGGCTGGGCTGGGCTGGGGGTGCTGGGGCCTCACCTCCCTCTGCTTGGGCCACTGGTGGGATGTGTCCAGGAGGCTTCTCAGGTGTGCCCTGACGGTGGTGCTGTTGTCCTCAGCTTGAAGGATCAGTCCATAGTAGATGAAGAGAAAAGCCTGGGGGAGGTTCAGCTTCTTGTCCTGGGCCTAAGCCACTTCCGCCCACCCAGACAGCTTGCCTCCTCCCCTGACCAGGCTCCCCCAGCCTCCCTGAGCCCTGTTGCTGCCCTCAGGACCCTGCTCTGGGACGATCAAACCCCTGCCTGGTGGTGGAGTTTCAGGGGAGCAGCTCTAAGTCCTGATGCTCAGGTCCCTGACCTGCTGGTTTCTTTGGGTCCCAGTGTCTTTCTAGGGCCCCGGACCTTGCTTTAGATGTGCCTCCTATGGCCAGAGCCCCTGGGCATGCGCGGTAGGCATGGGGGCTGCTTATAGGTTGACAGGGCGTGGTCCACCTTCTCTGGGGGCTGCTCCTGGCATGTCCGGTCGGGCTTGGTGAGCGCCAACAGCAGCGCCTTGTACCACACGTCTGTGTTCAGGAACTGGACCGACTTGACAGCTATCTGTGAGCAGAGGGGTGGGCAGAGGGGTGGGCAGAGCTGGAGCTGAGGCCTCTACCTTCCCCGTCCCACCCTGGCCACTCAGAGCCCTGAGTCCATCATTCTCTTGGCTTCGTTCCCCTGAGTCTCCAGGGCCAGCCCTCTGATTTGCTTGATAGCCACCAGGAACAAGGAACTCATTCCTTGAGATCCTCCCTGGAGGTGTACAAGGAGAGGCTGGAAACCAGCAGTCTGCCTGTGTCCCCGGCACTGGGCAGAGGCTCAGACGTCACAGAAGCTCAGTGTCCACCGAAGGAGGCCCAACCAGAGTGAGGGTGCCGGGAGACCAGGGTCTGTCACCTGTGTTCTGGGCTGTCTCCCTGGCACCCGGCACGGTGCCCGCATGTAGTCGATGTTTGATTAATATTGTTTGGAAGGATGAGTGAGAGATCGAATGAATAGACGACGTGTGTCTTCTAAATATAAGTCCTAGAAGTTTCGCCCTAACCTAGGAGGACCATGGGGCTTCTCTATTTCAATGTTCCCATTTCCACAGTTCGACGAGTCCAAGATTTTGATCCCCAGGTCTTTGGGGGTGAAGATACTCCTCCTAAGTTTGACCCCAAACCCCCAAATCTAAAAGAAATGATTGATAAATGTGAAGATGGATATTTGAAGAAGTTTGTTCAGCAAACCCACCATAACTTAAGCTGAAAGAGGCAGTGAGTTGTTTTTGTTTGCTTGTTTTTTTGTTTTCCTGCAACCCATGGTCCAGGGTTGGTATCAGGGGTGAAGCGCTTGACGAAGCAGTAAGGGACGGGGGACAATCGGAGGCACGGCGGGCGCGCACGTGCGTGATAGACACACCACACACGGAGCCTGGCTCGTGTGTAAGGAACGGAAGCGAAGACAATGTATCCTTTCGGCTAAGACTGGCCAAAAACAGGACGGCGGGAGGTCAGCAGGAAGTGTCCTTTGGTGGGAAGGGGATGGGCTACGGTGAAGTTTTGGCAGCATCTGCTACAATTTGAAATGTGCGTGCCTTTCCCCAGGCGATTCCGTTTCCAGGAATTCATCCTGAGCAGCACTAGCAGGTGCGCAGGTTGGAACACGAGGGTCTTTATCCTGCAGCCTCGCGGTTGCCGGACGCAAGCCCGCCTAGAGCGCCCCCTGCAGGTGGGCCCTGCGGCGTCCTCTGGCGATGCTCCCTGGGGCGGGGGCGGGGGCTTGCCGCAGAGGCCGGAGGAGTTGTCTGCCCCAGTTTTGCCTGTGCCTGCAGGACGCTGGGGTGCAGCGAGGCCTGATGGCTATTCCAGGCCGCCGACCCCGGGACCGGTGTTTGCTGAACCCATAGGACCCGCGCTGCCTGGAAGCCCCAGTTCTCAAGTGGTGTCAACTTTCGATCATTGTTGCACAGGCCGGTGCCATAGCGACTCATCTGAGGTTCAGGTTCAAAAACTCAGAAAATTACACATGCCCCGCCATGAGTGATTATTGACCCTGTTCCCCATGCTGCACTTTCCACCCCCGTGACTTATAACTGGAAGTTTGTACCTCTCAAGCCTGTTCACCTGTTTCACCATCCTCCCACCCCTCCCCTCTGGCAGCCCCCAGAGCTCTGTATTCAGGAGTTCGGCTTTTTGTTGGTTTCTTTGTTCATCTGTTTTGTTTCTTCAGTTCCACATATGAGTGAAATCATATGGTATTTGTCCTTCTCTGACTGACTAATTCCACTCAGCATAATACCCACTATGTCCTCCCACGTTGTCGTGGGTGGCAAGATCTCATTCCTTCCTATGGCTGTGTAAGGTTTCAACGCCTTCTTTATCCGTTCATCAGTCGATGGACACTTGGGCTGCTTCCGTGTCTTGGCTATTGTAGATAATGCTGCAGTAAACACCTGACACCAATAAGAATGGCAAAGATTAACAAGACAGGAAACAACGCGTGTTGGAGAGGATGTGGAGAAAGGGGAACCCTCGTACACTGTTGGTGGGAATGCAAGTTGGTGCAGCCACTTTGGAAAACACTGTGGAGATTCCTCAAGAAATTAAAAATAGAGCTTCCCTATGACCCTGCAATTGCACTACTGGGTATTTACCCCAAAGATACAGATGTAGTGAAAAGAAGGGCCATCTGTACCCCAATGTTCATGGCATCAATGTCACAGTCGCCAAACTGTGGAAAGAACCAAGATGCCTTCAACGGACGAATGGATAAGGAAGATGTGGTCCATATATACCATGGAGTATGATGCCTCCATCAGAAAGGACGAATACCCAACTTTTGTATTAACATGGATGGGACTGGAGGAGATTATGCTGAGTGAAATACGTCAAGCAGAGAGAGTCAATGATCATATGGTTTCACTTACTTGTGGAGCATAAGGAATAACACGGAGGACATGGGGGAGATGGAGAGGAGAAGGGAGTTGGGGGAAATTGGAGGAGGAGAGGAAGCATGAGAGACTGTGGACTCTGAGAAACAAACTGAGGGTTTTGGAGGGGGGGGGTCAGGTGAGCCTGGTGGTGGGTATTAAGGAGGGCACGTGTTGCAGGGAGCACTGGGTGTGGTGCATAAACAATGAATCTTGGAACAGTGAAAAAATAAAATAAAATAAATGAACATAGAGGTGCATGTATCTTTTCAAATTAATGTTTTCGTTTCCTTTGGATAAAGACCCAGTAGTAGGACAGCTGGATCATACGGCAATTCTGTCTTTACCTTTTTGAGGACCCTGCGTCCTGCTCTCCATGGCGGCTGCAGGAGTCTGCATTCCCACCAAGCGCGCACGAGCCTTCCCTTTTCAGCACATCCCCGCCGGCACGCTTGGTATTTCTTGTCTTTCTGTGGAAGTCGGCATTCCGACGGGTGTGCGGTGGTATCGCATTGTGGCTCCGGTTTGCATCTCCCTGCCCACGAGGGATCTTGACCGTCGTTTCATGGTCTGCTGGCATCCGCGTGTCTGGGTCTTGAATGTCCTCACGGAGGTGTGTTTAGCTCAGAGTGGAAGGCGTGGATCCCTGCTGTGGGGTGCGCCGCACTTTGACGCGCGGACAGACCCGCACCACCTCCCCCCCCCCCGGAACTGGAGTGAGTTCTACAGCCCCACAAAGCGCTCTGGCTCCCTCGCCAGTCGATCCCATCACTACAGAACTCTGACTGGCAACCCCGTGGACTGGGCTCCCCCTTTCAGAGCGGCGCACACTTGGAGCCTTGCAGGCGCACTGCTGAGAGTCTGGCGTTCTCAGCACGGGGCTGCCAGGGTCACACGAGCGCTTCTCCCGGCCGCCATTTCTCCCCTTTCCCGCGCCGTTGCCTCCCCTTGCTTCGCGTCGTCCAGCTTCTTCAGGCGGAGGTTTCCAGACGGACTTCCGGTCTTCGGCCGGGGTGCGGGGGCCCTGCTCGGCCGGGCATGGCTGTCTCCAGTTCGGGGCTGTTTGGGGGAAGGCCTCCGGAGGGCCGCGGGCTCCGAGCCCCGCCCCCGCGGCACGGAGCCCCGCCCCCGCGGCACGGAGCCCCGCCCCCGCGGCACGGAGCCCCGCCCCCGCGGCACGGAGCCCCGCCCTCTCTGCGCTGAGCTCCTCTCCCTGGCACCCTGCTTGAGCAGTTCCCTTTCGCTTGGAAGCCCAGCCCCCAGCCCGGTCTCCAGATCTCGGTTTTGGGGTTCGGTCCTTCCCCGGTCCCGGCTTCCAGGCCGGGATTGCTGGTGGCCCTGGTCACTGCTGCTGTGCGTGCACGTCTTGTTTTATAGACAAAGGCTCCTACTAACTTGGCCTCTTGAACCAAAAAGTTGCAAGAACTGGTGGGCACGGTCGTGTACTTAAAAACTGTTCGAGGGCTTGCGGCCTAAATCAGACTCCCGTGTTAGGGTCAGTCGGTCACAGAATGAGTTAGATGGACACTAACCTGCCAAACTCAGGGACATTTCAATACAGTGAGGCACACTGCAAAATAGGCACGATCCCCAACCTTGCAGCGTATCCCTCTTAGGTATTAGCATCACTTTGGCTCTGAGAAACCCCAAAGACTTAGCTAAACAAGGAAGAAGAAAAAGAACAAAAAGAATGAGGTTCTTAAGCCCAAATGGTCAAGTGCACCACCTTCTACCACCTCTGCTTCTTTTATGTCCAAGAACTACGGTCCCAGAGCTATGAATATCTACAAAAATGGCAAAATCTTACTAAAAACAGCCTAAAGTTACAATGGCCATTACGGAGAAGATTCCAATGAGACAGGATCATTTACTTCAGAAGTGGACTTGAGAGCAAGGTTTCCTAGACTAAACAAACAGAGCATGATACCTAGTTTAATTGCAATGCAGAAGCTTCTAGAAGTCTTCACAATCCCAGAAAAGCTTCAGCAGTTCATTGCAGAAGCCTAATAAGAAGGGAGAGACAAAAGAGGTGCCTGAAACAAGACACTGGGCCTGGCGGGACTCCTCTGCTCGCTCCTTCCTCCTTGACCTGAGACCTCAGGACAGTCTCTGGACTCTGCAGAGACCATGACACGGTCACCTCCAAAAATAAAGCCGCTGGAGGCTCAGGGATCTTCCTGAGCATCTCTTATTTCTTGGTCAAAGGCCAAACAAAGCGCAATCATTAGAAGAATTTCCTAAACCCAGGGAGGGTCCCCAAAAGTTCTCTGAAGAATTTAGATTTCTTACCCCTGGGTACCAGAGCTTCGTCAGCTGTGCACCTGCTGGTGGGGGCGGGGAGCCCCAATGTGGAAGCCGGGGATGACATTCCGGATCCCGAAACTTCAAGACGATGCCCTCAGGGGCCACAAAAAGCAGCGACCTTTCCCAGGTCATTCCTAGAGCTCTCCCAGGCCGCACCGATTGCTGTCACTCAAACGTGCTGACGACAGACAGGTCTGTGACTGACTTTAAAGTCCCCCTGGAAGGTTCCTTCGTTTGGAGTTTCGGGGTCCAGACGATAACCAAGGGCACCCGATGCGTTCTAGCTGCTCTATTTGTACACAGAGCATCTCCCAACATTAGGGGATTGATAAAGACACAAAATAGGATGGGAGGCCACCGGTCGGACTGAACTCAGGACAGCAGCTTAGCACTTTGAAAGGACATGGGTACAAGGCTGCAAACAGAAGTCCCTGTGCTGTTGGCCTGACAGCAGCAGCAGCCCCAAGGTCAGGGGCCAGAGCAGCAGCAGGCCTCGGGGACTGGCGTCTCCACTGTAATCCGCTGGAGTGCTGGAGGAGAGCTGTACCCAAGGCCCCATGGGGACTGCCCATACCACGTCACGTTTCCCCAGACCCCATGTGGGCCTCCCAGGCTGATGGGGCTCATGGGGTTCTCGGAATTCAGCAACCCCCTTAAACTAAAATTAAATTAGTGGGAAGCCTTGCCAAATTCTGGTGGATCCCAGAGTGACGGGCTCTCCCAGGACAGCAGATCCCTCGGAGCCTGGAAGTTTTCTGTAGTGAACGCACCTGATCGAGTTCAGAGGGAGTTTCTGTCTCAGCCAGGGGCCTGTTCCTGGAAAACGTGGTTTTTATTTTTGTTGTTGTGTGACGGTCTCTGTCACCCTGTTCGGTAGAGACCTCCTTTCTAAATTCAAAAGGCTGATATGTTTTGCCTTCATTGGAGAACTTGCCTTAGAATTTCCTGACCAATCTGAATATTTTATATTTTTTACAATCTGTCCTTGACATAGAAGAGGAGGAATTTGAACAAAAGTCACTTAATTACTGAGATGCCTGAAAATCTGTGGGCCGTCTCTAGTACTGACACTGGGAGAAAGAGCCTATAAGGATTCACATAGACGTAACTACGTTTCTTCCCCAATTGCCTCAACACCCTCTGAGCCCAGCAAGGCCTCATGCCAACAGGAGAAAGACTTGATGGCCCCGAGGGTGGATCGTTCTCCGCACCAGCCCTGGAACAGGCCCTCTTGCTGGTCCAGAAACCTATGGACAGGATGTTGGTTTGTCCAGGACGGAGACGCGCTAACAAGATCGTTGTTCTCTCTCCCAGTTGTTCCGAACCCAGACCCCCTTCTGTTCCTGGTTCCACCAGACTCACCGGGCTTTGTTATTCAAAATGGCAGACATTGGGTGTGCCCGGGTGTCTCAGTCGGTTGAGCGTCCGATTCTTGATTTTGGTTCAGGTCGTGATCTCAGGGCCGTGAGATCGAGCCCTGTGTCAGGCTCTATGCCGGGCGTGGACCCTGCTTAAGTTTCTCTCTCCCTCTGCCCTTCCCCCCTTCGAAAAAGATGGTGGACTTTGTTCAGTCTCTTCCAGTGTCCCTGGGCCCCAGCAGCCCGATACCTGTTGGCGCTGACTTGGAACAGTCGGCAAGATGCCTGGGCAGTCATGCCCCCAAGGATCCCTGAGGCCCCTTCTTATTTGTCCCAAGTGCCCCCCTGAGCATGAAACACCCCTGCATCCCTGGGAAATCGAGCCTCTGCAGGACGGGGGCCGCCGCCTGCTGCACTCAGCTCCCAACAAGATGTCCAACGGCTCCCGCCGGGGCTGCCAAGTGAGGAGAAGCCTTGGCAGATGTAACCCTAGGAAATGAGGCTTATTTGCAAACTGCACACAGGGTCCCAAGTTTTGTGACTCTCAACTGACTCAGTGTTTCTCTGCAGTAGACTCACCTCCCCTGAGATCTTTCTGCTTTCTCCACCCAAGCCCCATCTCCCAGGGCAGCACTGTTCATCCCCCGTGTTACGTTCTCACACATTGTGTTTTCATGATTGTTCAGTTCAAAGTGTTTTCTACTTTCTCTTGTGACTTCTTTGACCCATGGGTCGTTTAGAAGTGTACTTCTAATTTCTGAATAGTTGGAGTTTTTCCACATACATTTCCACATACATCTCTGCCCAGCGAGGCAAGCCCCATGACACGGGGGATGGACAGCACTGCAGTGTGAGATGGGGCTCGGGTGGAGAAAGCAGAAGGATCTCACGGGAGGTGAGTCTGCTGCAGAGAAACTGTGAGTCAGTTGAGAGTCACGAAACTCGGACTCCGTGTGCAGGTGCTCTGAGCACCTGCGTGTGAACCTTGTCCACCACCACGTGTCATGGGTAATTGACGCGTCCTTGCTACCCGATGCTGTTATCTGGATGGGTTGAAGGCTTCCCCTGCTGCAAGGCCCCTGCCCTCACAGTGACAAAGAAACTTTTGGGAAACATGTTTCTCCCTTGGGGTGTACCTCCCACTGTCCCCAGCGACGCAGGCACTCCCTGCACGGGGAGATCGTGGGAGACTTGATGACCCTCCACCAGCTTCTTAGAATTACACTGCTCGTAACAGTCACAGCAACAACCCAAGGGTCGGCCACGGATCACCAAGCCAATGACCTCCCCAAGAGATTCCACGACCTGGGAGTGTCATACGGGGTGGACAGAGGTGGCAGGAACCTCACAGTCATGGTGGGGGTGTCGCGAATGCCTTGGCTTCTGACCACACCTCTCATTAAGCGTGAGTCTGACCCAAAGGGGGCCACCGTTGAGAGAGAGACACAAGAAGCCCCACACGGACTCACTCGTGCCTGTGACCTGTGCTCACTCTGGGATCTCCCGGTCAGCAGGGGCGAGGTAGACACCCGGTAGACCTCTGCCAGCCCCCGAGGAAAGGTGCCGTAACCTGCTCCTCCCTGGCCCCCACCTCTTCTGCCTATAAATACTCCCATGTGAGCACGACTTTGCAGCCCCCTTCTACACACCAGATGGAAGGTTGCCCAATTCATGATTCACTGAATAAAGCAAACAGAACTTTACATTTACTCAAAATTTTTTTTAAACAATGGTAAATCTCGAAATCAGATGCTGTGATTCTTGCAACTTTCTCCCTTTTTCAAGATTTTTTTGGCTATTCTAGGTCCTTTGCAATTGCCATGTAAAATTTTAATTTTTATTTAAAGTTAACTATTTGAAGTAAAAAGTTATTTAATTTTTATTTAAAACTTTCATTTAATGACAATTTAAAGTTTTGTAGGTTGATAGGTATTACACTGAATCTATCAACCGAGTTTGGGAGATATCTTACCGCTGCTGAGCTTTCTTATCCGTGAACATCCCATATCTCCACTTTTGTAGGCTCATCTTTAACTGCTTTCTATATGTTTGCTGAGGCCCCTGCAGACATTTTGGTAACTGTGTCTTTGTGTCTTTTATGTTTTTAATGTCACTAGGTCACTGTTATTTTGTTTATTGCTAGTCTACAGACATTCAGTAGACTTTTACATATTGATCTCATATTTTGAGATCTTGCTGATTTCTACTAGTTGTAGTGTTTTTTAAGCTTCTGTAAGGTTTTCTGTATATACAACCACATTGTCTGCCAAGAAAGTCAGTTTTACTTTTTCTGCTGCAAGCTGTGCATATGTTGTTCCCCGTATGTCATTCCCTGCCTTTTCTGACCTCCTTACGCTGGTTAGAAACTTCAGAGCAATGTGCACCAGGGAGCTCAGCACCCTTCCCCACGCTGGGCCCTGGGGGTCGCTGCTGTCTGGCTGCTCCTGGGTTAGCTCCTCTTACAATAAACCAGCTATCCAGGAATGAGATGTTCTCTGAGTTCTGTGAGCCACTCTAGCAAATGAATCAAACCCATGGCGGGGGGAGAGGGGCGTGGGAACCTCTGATCTGCAGCTAGTTGGTCAGAAGAAAAGTCACAAGCTGGTCTTGCGGTTGGCATCTGAGGTGGAGGTGGGGGCATCGTGTGGGACGGAGCCTTCTACCTGTGGGGTCTGATGCCATCTCCAGGTCATGTCAGAGTTGAGAGGACACCCAGTCAGGGTTCACTGAGAACTGGAGAATCACTTGGTGGGAAAACACACATCAAATTACCAGTCGATGTTGCCTGTGGTCAAATGTTTTCCTTCACTGAGACAACGATAATTTCCGTACTTTAGTCTGTGAATGTATTGAATGGCATTTACTGCTGTTCACATGTTAATCTGACCTCATGTCCCTGGGGTAAACCCCCTCTCATCATGGTGTATTGTCTTTTTTTGTATTTTGCTGGGTTCATTCTGTGGATATTTTATTAAGGAATTTTGATTTTATCTTCATGAAGGATGTTGGTCTATAGTGTCCTGTAATGTCTTTGTCTGGCTTTGGTATTAGGTTTGTTCTGGCCTCATAACATGATTTGGGGCGTGTTCCTCCTTCTCCCGTTTTCTGAGAGAATTTGTAGAGAATTGATAGTATTTATTTCTTAATTATGTAATGGAATTAGCCCATGAAGTATCTGGGCCTGGTGCTTTCTTTGTAAGAAGGTTTATAATTATGATTCCAATTTCTCTGATACAAGACTACTTAGATTTTCTATTTCTTCTTGTGTTAGTTTGGTAGTTTGTGTTTTTCAGGGACTTTGTCTATGCAATCAAAAATGCTTAATTTATTGGAATCATATTTTATTATTGCCGTCCCATGCCTAACAGATGTGCAGTGAGAGCCTTTCTGTTCTGAGAGTGGCATTTTGTGTTTTTAACTTTTTTGGGGTCAGGCTGTCAAAGAGCTTATCATTTTATCAAAGTTTTTGAATAACTTACTGTCAGGTTTTTTCACTATTGTTTTGTCACTTTAAAAAATTTCCTTGATTTGTACTCTAGATTTTATTATTTCCTTCCTTCTTACTTACTTTGTGTTCAATTTGTACCTTCTTGGATAGTTTTTTAGATAATAGATTTTATATCTTTCTTTTTTAACATAGGCATTAAAACAAATTTCCTTCCGAGGTTGCTTTATGTCGAACCCCACAAGTTCTCACGCATTGTGTTTTCATGATTGTTCAGTTCAAAGTGTTTTCTACTTTCTCTTGTGACTTCTTTGACCCATGGGTCGTTTAGAAGTGTACTTCTAATTTCCGAATAGTTGGAGTTTTTCCACATACATTTTTGCTACTGATCTCTGATCTACATTCTGGTCAGACAGTGTACTCTGTTTGATTTCAGTCTTTTTAAATTTATTGAAACTTGATATACGGCCCAGCAAACAACCTGTCTTGGTGAATGTTCTATTTGCATTTGAAAGAAATGTCAATTAAATCAATTTGGTTAATTATGTTGTTCAAGACTTCTCCATCTTTAGTGATTTTCTGTCTTATTTTTCTATTAATTACTTGTATTCCTGCAGCCCTGCTGTTATTTCTACCAGATGCCACTTGTGACAGTGACCGCTGCCACTATTATTCGTAATTGAAAACGTTAACCAGCATTTAGTGAGGCCTCCCGTGTATCGAGCATGGTGACAAGCACTTTTGTGTGGATTATGTCCTGTAGTCCTCACAATGAATATTTGAGGGAGGTATTTTTATCCCCATTGGACAGACCAGGAAACTAAGGAACAGAGAGAGGCAAAGTAGGCTGCCCAGGTCACACAGCTGTGGTTGGTTAAATCTGGACTCAGACCTAGGTCTGCCAGGCGGCCCATGTCCCTTCTCCCAGCCGGAGGAGCCCCTCACATGGGCTTATGGTCAGAGGGGGCTTGCATGACACCGCTCCTTGGCTGTGGTGGCTCTGTCCACTCTGGCCTGCTTCCTCCCTCCCTGATCTCAGATCTGGTCTCCACATGTGCTCTGGCCCCTTGCTTGTGAATTCAGCACCCAGGGTGGGGAGGAAGGGCCTTGTCTGCCGTACACCTGCTTGCGCCTGGCATCTAGAGACCAAGGTTCAACTCCCAACTCCTCCAGAGACTTGCCCCAGGAGTCCCTTCCCCTCCAAGCCTGTTTGCTCATCTGTCATGGTGGGGCTTCTCTCTCCTTCCCCTCCCCCACCCCCACCTCCCAGGGTGAGCAGGTGCTTGGCTCCCCCATTGCCCCCATCATCCCCGCATGAGGCCCTTGTGCCTGGGCCTCATCCCTACCTGGGCCAGGTGCTCTTCCCAACAAGCCTTGTCTCCCTGGTTGAAGATTGCCTCTGTGGGACAGAAGGGCATTGCTGGAGGCCAGGTCTGACATCCACGTGGAGGCTGGATCTCAGGCTCCTTCTCCCCCAGCCCTTGGGCACTGGACTGAGTCAGGATGAGTCTTGCTTCTGTTTGTCCTGGCTTTGTGAGGGCAGTGAGCTGGGCTCGGGCTCAAGGTCTGGATAGCTGGGCTGGAGCTGTGGCCCTGTCATCCTTGCTCTGTGATCTGAGGTGGCCCATGTTGCCTCTCAGGGCCTTAGGCTCTCTGATGGTGAATGGAGGAGTCCCTCCAGGCTTGGTCATTTGGAATGTGCTAGAATCCCCTCAAGGGGGAGAAAGTGACACCCAGAGAGGGATGTGTTGTGAGAACGGAAAGCTTTTATGGAACTTTGGAAACTCAACCTCAGAGGGAGAGCTGCTTTGGGGATGGCCCTGGGGGTCTCAGAGCTCGCCTGGGCACAGAGGGACCTCTGCGCTTCTTGCCAGTCCCCGGCAGGGTGTATGAGGCTCAGTTAAGCTGGGACCTGCCTCCTCCCAGCCTCAGAGCCCAAACTCCCAAGCTCAGCCTCTGAGGCCTCTCCCGCTGGGCTCAGCCCCCCTGTAGTTGGTGGGGTCACTACATCCATTTCCTCCCATAGCCCCAACTCCTCACTAAAGCCCTGAGGTCTACACACACCATTCCCTCCTCAAATTCCTACACATTCCTCAAAGCTTGGCTTAGGCTCGGCTGCCTCCTCCTTCAGGAAGCCCTCCCTGATTGCCACAAGAGCGGCTCAGTACCTTCTGGGGGCAGCAGTGTGTTCAGCTCACACTTGCAAGTGAGCAGAGCCTAAATGAAAGCTGGTGCTGGCCTCCCTCGTGAGGCCATGAGCTCCTGAGGGCAGGGAGCCTGGCATAGGGCAGGGCTCAGCCAGAGTTGGTTGTTTTGCATTACCTGAACACTCTCCCTGGCAAGACCCCTCCCTGCGGGCCCCCTCCGAGTCCTCAGAGACCCCACTGTCCAGGGTGTCCCTGCCCACAGCTTAGGGGCAGTGGCTGCTGTGGAAACACTGGTCCTGGATGCCACAGCCTGTGATGTGCTCCTGGGTGGCTCTGGGCTCGTCACATTGCCTGTGTGAGCTTGGTTTCCTTGTCTGCTAGTGAGGAGGAGCGCCTGTCCGCCTCAGTGACAGGACTGTGTGGCAGCGCGTGGGCCTCACATCCATCCTGGACCAGCTCCCAAAGCCTCCTTGCTCCGTTCTGCTTCTGTCCTGGCCACTGTGGAAGTGCCTACTGTGGGGGCATGGGCCAGTGGGGACCGGCAGCACAGCTGGCTGGCCGGGGGTCTCCTTTCACGGGGGTCCTGATGTGGCCTGGGCAGGCCATGGGGCCGGGGGCTTTGGAGGGCACTTGGACCACCGCCCATCTCCCCCGCAGGGACACACTTCCCTGTTGGGCATGTGATGCCTGGCTCCGTGTGTCAACCCCCCGGGGCAACAGTCTTGCTGTGCTCCCTTCTGTCTTTCCCTATGATGTGCCTAGCCGCTGCCCTGGGGACCCCAGGGGGCTGCAGAGTGTGGCCAAGGCGAGGCCGTGGGTACCTCAGGCCCCTAGGGCAGGACATACCAGTAGAGGTCAGGATGCCCATCACGTAGAGGAGGCTGCGGTGTGGGAAGACGCCCGTCAGGACCTTGGTCTCCAGGTGCTGGGCCACCACCCGCCACGAGTGCCTACAGATGGCCAGCAGCACGTTGCTGGCCGCATCCTGGTACGCCTCTTCCAGCTCCTGGAGGGCGGGGGGCAGAGAGGAGGAGTGAGCACATGGGCAAAGCTTTGGCATTTCATACACACGGTTGGGTTTGGTGGGTGGGCAGTTTTTGGCTAGGAAATGGGGGCCAGGATAGCCCAATGTATACAGCTGGCAGGTGAAAGGCGGGCGCTACCCCCAGGGCTTAGGGCTTCCCGTGACTCTCAACACCCTGGGTCCTCCTACTGTTCCAGAAGCCCACAGTGCTTCCTGCTTCTGAGCCCGGAGCGCTGTCCCCGCCCGCCTGTCTGTCCACATCTAGTCCCGTTTCAAAGCCCACTCCCAGGTCCTCGCTCAGGAGAAGCACCCTGAAGCCTGTCAGTGTCGCCTTTTGTCCTGGGCGCCCGACAGCTGGGGACCATGTCACAGCCTGTGATTCCTTATCCCCGTGAATTCAGAGCCCCAGTCTAGGCTTCTGCATCCGAGGAGTCGGGTGTCGGCTGCTGGGGGCAGAGGCCCACCCTGGTCTGGTGAGGTGGAGGCCGTGGGCACAGAGGAGCCGGGCTCCATGTGGCCACATCTGCTCGTTTCAGGTTCCTCTGGTCTCCGGTTCTGGGTGGGAAACACCGGTGGTGTTTCCGTGGCGGCTGGTGTGAGGGCAGGGCCCCAGGGTCAGCCCTGGGCCGAGGCCAGGGGTCCGTCCCGCGTTTGGTGGCATCTGGAAGTGAGGGAGGTCTAGGGTCCCTCCCTGAACGCCCCGTGATGCTACTGGAAACCTCGTATGAAATCATCGCCGTTTATAATTTACTCCAAGTTTCCATACAAGGGCTTTCCCATTAAGGTGGTGGATTGAAGCTGATTTTGCTCGTTCAAAATAACGCCTCAACACGACGACGTTTAGGAGATGATTTAAAAAGGAAAACAGCAGCCACGTTCTGAGAGCTGGAGAGCCGATGAATGAGAGGTAACAGGGCTGAGCACGAGCCACGGGGCCAGGTCTGCCATTGCTGGGAGACTCGCAGGGGGCATGTCTCCCAGACCTCTGCAGCCGGGGGCCCGGAGAGGGTGCAGCGGTTCAAGAGGGGGTCAGGTGCCCGGTGCTGTGCCCACTCCGCACACCTGCAGGGCCCAGCAAAGTCTGGACACTCGGCCTCCGGAGGGGGCAGGTGCGGGTCTGTGGCAGGAGGCCAGGCCCTCCACTGTGCTGCTTCCGCGGGGGCCCCCCCACTCTGGCCGGGCAGTGTGTTAGGGTCTTCTCTGGGAAATCTGGGCAGCTCAGGACGAAAGCCACAGAGGTCAGCAGAGGCGCCGGGCTGCCGTGGGCTCACTGGTAACTACAGTGGACCCTGAGAGAGAGAGAGATCCCTCTCCGTGCTAACCATGGGCAGACAGCCACGCTGGAGAAGCCTCGGGCGTGGGAGATGGAAACCACCACCACACACCCCACGAAACCCAGAAAACAGCTCGTTGGAGGAAATGCCGGCCAAACGGAGAGATGAAAACTTCAAGCGAAGCTGTTGTCTTTAACATCCTGAGAGATAAGCGGAGGTATTACAACCACAAATGCTATAAACAGCATGATGCGAAAAGGAACATTCTGGGGACAAAATCAAGATCGTGGCAGAGTCGAAGGCACAAGGTCCAGACCCGGAAATGCAGCAGGAGGTCTGGGAGACAAAGAGAGAGCCGATGGGAATCTCGGGGACCATGGAGCAGCCCACACCGGCGCGTTAGGTGTCCCTGGAGCCTTGGGGACTCGAGGAACACAGGGGGTGAGACCATGAGTGAATTAAGTGAGGAATGTTCCAGAAGCAAAGGGCCCAAGCAGCCCGACTGCAGGAGGCAGGGCTGGAAGGCATGGTGGCGAGGGCCAGACCCAGGGCGAGGCGTCCTCGGAGAGCTGTAGGGCGCGCAGTCACAAGGAGGAAGGCACGTCCGTCAGCGGGAAGGTGCGGGCGGACAAAGGTCTAACAAAGGCCTGACAACCGGCTTTGGAGTCTCTATGGCTGCATCGGGTCAGCGAGGAGACCACGGGACACCATCACCAACACGACAATGATCTTGTCGAATGGGAAAGTACTGAGCTGCAAAGCAAACCTAAAGTTTATTTGGGGTCTGGGAATCCCGAAGGAATCCCCCCCGCCGGCCCCCAATCCCATTTCAACAGGAAACGGAAACGTGCTCGGACTGGAGGAGGAGAAAGAGTTTGTACAGACAAAAGCCACAGGCTTATTGAAGCCGTTTGAAAGAATTATGATTGGTGTAGGCAAAACTAATCAGCATTGAGCTACATAGGCTGGGTCACTATGCTGGTTGTTAGGTCGGCGTTCAGCGAAATAAGCCTCGTTCTGGGAAACGCAACACATGTGGCCGTTTGCGGTCAGCTTGGCCTGAAGTGCACACTCATCCAGGTGTGGGCGCGGGTGAGATCCACCTCCCGGGTGGCCTTGGGAAGCACCCTGACTGTCCTGACTTCATTTCAGATGTTTCTGTCCATGGTCTCCCACACAGAGTCCGGGATGATCCAGGACAGAGAGATTTCCAGAAATGCCTGGTCTCAAGCTGTACTTCCCAAACACATGTTCTCAAGAAGCTGCTGGAGAGTGTGTGTCTCCAAAGCGGGAGAGTGAGCCAGGAAAGAGGAAGGCTTGGGGTCTCCGAGACGCTGTCCCTGGCTGGGATGGGCTATGGGGGGTCCCAGATGGGGCTGTGGACACCAAGATACCAGCAGACATGCTCAGTTGGCTGGGACCTGGGTGAGGACGTGCTTGCTCTCCCCTCTGAGTCCTGGACCAGCTCGTGCTACATATAGAAGTGCTCGCACTGGGCTGCACTGGAGAGCTGGCAGCGGGCAGCGGCGTGTGCAGAAACAGGTGTCACCCTGCCTCTGAGGGGCTCTTGTCCACCGGTAGGGAGGCTGAGACAGGCCGCGCCAGACGCTGGTAGGCTCTGCTTGTCCTGCAGCCCTCTTCTTGTCCTGAGATCTGAAGTCCCTGAGGCCATTGACAGACCTGGGGAAGGTCCTGGGACCGGGACCGCATCCTGAGGTGGGGCGGGTAGGAGAGGTGTGGTGTCCAGCAGGTGGGACCCAGGAAGTGGCAGCAGAGGCTGACTTAAACCTGGAGAATGGGCGGGACTCATAGGAGGGCTTCCAGAGGCTGGGTGTGGGAAGCAGGCATGGGAATGGTAAAGCAGGTGGTGGTGGGGGACCCAGGGAAGAGACTTTCAGGAAAGGGCACTAAACCGCAGCTGACATTCAGCTCTTCGATTTTGGGGCCCTGTAGACTCAGAAAAGCAACGATCTCTCCGAATCTCATCTTTCTCAACTGTAAAATGGGCACATGAGATTGTCCCTCTGAAGGGGCTGGTGGTAAGAAAATGAAAAGGACAGAAATCGCTTGGTCAACCACAGGGCCAGGCACCCCCACCATTATTTGGAAGGTGAGGGCAGCAGCCTGCATCCCCAGAAGTGGCCTATTGGCTGGGATGGGAGGCACACCGTGGACTTGGTCATGTTCTCCAGGGCCAGCTGCATGAATGATTTCTCCCAGGCCTCCTCCAGGGAGTCACTGGATTCAATGACTGCCTCCAGGACGTGGAACAGCCGGAACTTGTGTCGGGAGGAGATCTGTGGGTGGCAGAGTGGCAGAGATTCAGAGACACGTTGGGTCTGGTCACACGGGGAGTGGCTGCCAGTGAAAGCCTAGGTGTGGGGAGGCTGAGGAGGCCAGAGGGAGAGGATCACAGTGGATACACTTGGCCATTTGTCCAATAACAATTTAGTGAACATTCACTATATGCAGGCCCTGAACTAGGTTTTACAAAGACAGATGAATAAAAGTGTCTCTATCCTTAGGAACTGCTATGGGATTTTATTTTCTTATTAAAAAAAAATTTAAAAGATTTTGTTGATTTATTTGAGAGAAAGAGAGAGAGCACACAAGTTGGGTAGGGACCAGCAAGCCGAGAAAGAGAAGCAGGCTCCTGGCTTTGCAGAGAGCCTGATGTGGGGCTTGATCCCAGGACCCTGGGATCATGACCTGAGCCAAAGGCAGGTGCTTAATGAACTGAGCCACCCAGGCGTCCCTGCTATGGGATTTTAAAAGCATTCTGCCGCTACAGTCAGTTCATTCATTCATTCATTCATTCACCCATTCATTAAAAGTTAATCAGATCTTCCCCCTAATTATCTATCTACCAAACTATCCAAACATCCATCCATCAATCCATCAGTCTGTCCACCCACCCAACTATCCACCCATCAACCCATCCAAACATCTATTCAACCATCCACCCACCCACCTATCCATCCATCCATCCATCCACTCATACAACCATCTATCCATTTATCTGTCCATTCACCCACCCACCTACTTATCCAACCATCCATCCAACAATCCAACCATCCAACCATCTGTCCATCCATCTATCCATCCATCCATCCATTTATTTGTCTCTGCCACTTAATTGTTCTGTGACTTAAGGCAGATCACATCCCTTTCCTAAGATTGTCTTCTTATTTATGGGGATCATAGCTTCTATACCATGAGGCTATAGATCACACCCTCAGAACCCTCATATTGGTCCACCTTCCTCCCTCCCCACTCAGCCTATTGGACATATGAGGACATCAACTTGTCCCAAATCACTTAGCTTTACCAAAGAGCCAAGATTTGAACTGGCCCTGGGGTCTGGCCCTCCCCTCTACTCCCCATGCAGTCCCTCCAATGGCTCAAGCAATTCCCACCTCGGGGTTGTCTACAAAGTAGTCATGGATCGTTTCCAGCACCAGGTTGGGGGCCCCATAAGCCATGTTCTTGATCTTCTTGATGATGTACTTTAAGCGGAGGGGGTCTGAACTATTCAGGTCCCGGAGCATCTTGAAACAAATGGCTAAACAAGATAGAAAAAGGTGTGAGGGTTAATGTGCTGTGGGAAGGTTACACTGTGCCATCAGGGATAAGTGGGAAGGGAAGGAGTAGGGCCAGGAATGGGAAAGAGTGATCTGAAAATGAGGACTGAAGAACTGAACACATTGGGAATTCCTGACTATCCAAATAGTCCTCCTGGAGTTTGCAATAGGATAGTAAGCAGGAATGCATGAAGGCTTCACACCTTTATACATCCAGGCATATTTCCATCCATTCATTGATTCAACCACTTTTTCATGCATCCATTTATCCAGTCATCTATCATCTGCCTACCCACTGATTCATCTATCCATCCACCCACACATTCGCCCATATGTCTGTTTGCCCATCAATTCATTTATCCATCCACCTGTCTGTCCATCCTTACACTCGCCCATCAATCCATGCATTAATAAATGTATCCATCTATCCGTCTGTCACCCATTCGCTCACAAATTTATCTACCTGCCCATACACCCATCCATTCATAAATTTATTCATCCACCCATCACACATCCACTCAAATTAGCCATCCATCCCTCTGTCCCTCTATCTATTCACTCATTTACCTCTTCACACTCCGACTAGTCATTCAACATTCAATGATGTTCCTTCTGGGCCATCATAGGGCTGTGAGTGAGGGCTCAAAGAGGAGTCAGCGCCCAGCTCAGTTCTGAAGGAGCCCCCAGGCCATGGGAGTCCTACCCACTATCAGTGGACTCTGGTTCTGTAGTTCTATAAAAAACCCTGGGCACACAGAGAGGGGAGGGGCAATACATCCCTACAAAGGTGGAGGGACATTCAGGACTGGCTACTCAAAGGAGGTGGCAGTTTAACTTTGCCTAGAAGAATGAAAGCAAGTCATCCTTTGAATGAGGGGGGAAGGATTCCTGTGAGAGGGCCAGGCCTAGACTGAGGTCCTAAGGCATGAAGAGGTGTGGGAAGAAGGTGGAAGGTGAAGTGTGAGGGAGGGAGGGATTTTTTTTTTTTTTTTTAGCCCTTAGATGGTGCCTCAGGAGGCATGAAGAGGCCAAGAAGGATGTGTAGGTCTCTCTGCTAAAAGTCTCACTATGTCCACAAGGTCCTCGATATCCCCAAGATCCCAGGAGTGTGGATTCCTTCTGGTCCTCATCCCCAGGACTTTTGGGGATCTGATGGGGTCTGCTGAACCTGACCACCCCATCTCCACTCCAGCCCAGTCCCAGGGCTGGTGGTCACCTGCATTGTAGGCTTCCTCCATGAACATCTTGTGCTCCTTGGGCACCAGAGCAGCCTGGCTGCTCTGTGACTTGCAGAGCAGAATGGTGGTGGGGTGTGCCTGTCTGTCCCTGTGGGCAGGTACCTTCATGTAAGATAGGTCCTTCATGGATCTGGAGACAGGGGAGAAGATTCTGAAATGGAAAAGAGGTCCAGGGTGTATCTGGGCACCTTTGTGTGCATTCACGAATATAAGCCCAGTAGACACTGAGAGCCATGTTGGTCAGGATCAGGCTTGGCAATATCCCTCTGTGTGTCCGCCTTCCTGTTCAATGGTCTGAATGAACTCCAAATGGGGAGTAGGGAAGGAGTCTGGAGGCCTCAGGGATGTTGTTAAGTAGGCAGCATCGCCTGTGGGCCTGGAACGGACTGACCCCTAGCAAGTGTTGGTGGCACAGACATGACTGGCAAGACCTGGAGGGCTCAGGGTATGGCATCCCCAGATCCAGCTCTTACACCAACTTGGAGGACCCAGTCTTTTCAGGACCGCACACAAGTCTGCCCTGGCTGCACAGATGCCACTGAAGGGGTCTTTGAGGGAGGTCCAAGAGCTGCAGATCAGGTGGGAGCAGGAGCCATGAAGATGGGTGCACTGGACCAGAACCCCCTCTGTGTCCCAGGTCCCATCATCCTGGCGCTTGAGAACAATTATGTGTGCATGATGGAAACACCAAGAAGAGCTGTATGGCAGGGGCAAGGGAGGACATCAGCCCCGTGAGGTTCCTTTACTACTTCCTCTCCCTCACCTCTTCTTTGGAAAATATGGGGGCAGGACTCCCTCGGACTGTGTTCATTGCCCGAGGGGTCAAAAAGGAGGCATCCTTCATTTTTGGGGTAGTGCCCAAGCTGTTTGTCTCACAACTCCCCCTTGGGTCCCCTGGCAGGAGTGGGTTCTGCTCTACCTGCTGCAGGACCTCATTTCTTGTTCACTCCCAGTTCCCAGTTCCTGAGTACTGACCACGGGCACGGTGTGTTCATTCTAGCCACTAAGGATAGAACTAAAGATATATGGATATCTAATGTCTGATATTAGTGGGATTGTATATTTTCTCCCCAATTTTTGAGTTGTTTAAGGCAGAAGGAGGAACCTGCTTGTTGCTCCATCTTGGAGGGAAGCACTGGTGTTGTTTTTGTCATCTTCAGGACTTTGGGGTTTTTCCTGAATGTGGTGGGAAACCTGAGTGTTTTGAGTAACATGATCTGACATACATTTCTCATGTGGTAGAACAAATTAATGGGTAAATGTTAGAAGAAATGAACCATCTTCTAATATACCATATAATGTATCTACAGAATTAGTTGATGATTTTTGTCCTGTTCACATTGAATAAAAAATTACCAGGCACACATGGCAGCAAGAAATTATGACCCCTAAGTAGGAGAAAAAAAATAATTGATAAAAAGCAACACAGAAATGACACAAATGATAGAATTAGTAGACAAGGACATTAAATGTTATTGTGACAATATTACACATGGTCAACATGGTAGATTAAAACAGAAGCATGCTAAGGAGAGACATGGAAAACATGAACAAGGTGAAGAATACAACATTAGATATTAAACACACACTGGATAAGTTTAACAGCATATTAGACACAGTAGAAGCAAAGATAAGTGAACTTGAAGATACCACAGCAGAAACCACTCCCAAATGGGACACAAATAGAAAAAATACTGGAAAAAATGGAATAGAGCTATCAATGAATTGTAGAACAACCTCAAAGGGCAAAGTGTATATGTAATGTAAATTCTCACAGAAGAAGAAAGGGAGATAGAAAACAGTATTTGAGGAAATAATACCAGAAGTTTCTAAACTAATAAAAACTAAAAATTCCACATATCCAAGAAACTCAATGAACTTCAAGTGAAGGAAACATAAAGAAAACTAAGCCAAATAACACTGAAATAAAATTGCCTAAAGCCAACGCTAAGAGAAAATTTTAAGAAAAAAAGCCAGAGGAAAGTCAGAGAAAAAAAAATACACATTATATACAAAGGTATAAAGATAAGAGCCAGAGTATAGTTCTAGTCAGAAATAATGCAAGCAGTGCACCTGGGTGACTCAGTCATTAAGCATCTGCCTTTGGCTGAGGTCATGATCCCAGGGTCCTGGGATTGAGCCTTGTTTTGGGCTCCTTGCTCTACAGGAAGCCTGATTCTCTCTCTCCCTCTGTCCTGCTGTGTTCCCTCTTTGTCAAATAAAAAATAAAAAAATCTCAAAAAAAAAAAAAAAAGAAAATGCAAGCATTGGAGATGTGGAGCAACATTTTAAAGCACTAAGAGAAAACAAACAAACAAACGAACCTGGCAAACTAGAATCCTATACTCAGAGAAAAAAAATTTAAAAACTGATGGTATAGCCAAACCTTTATCATACACATTGAAGCTGAAAGAATTTGTAACCAGCAGAGCTGCACTATAAGAGGTTTGAGGAAGTCTGTCAGGCAGAAGAAGAATAACACCAGATGGAAATACGGAAATACACAGAAGAATAGAGAACAGTGGAAATGGTAATTATGTAGGTGAATGTAAAGTATTTTTTCTTATTTTTCAAGTTTAAAGTAAAAATAACAATGCTTTGTAGGACCTACAGCAAATGTAGAAGTAAAATATATGTCAATAATACTATGAAGGCCAGGAGAGGGAAATGGAAATAAAATATTATAAGAATCTTATACTATAAGTAAAGTGGTATAGTATCACTTGAGAGTAGGCTGTGATATGGTAAATCTGTAAACCATAAGCCCTAAGCAATCACTGAAAAAATTAGAGAGTAAAACAAAAATATATATAGCTAATAAGAAAAACAAAGCAAAATAAACTAAAGATATAGAGGCAAAGAGGAAAAATAGAAAAAAGAAGAGAAGAAACAAAATGAAAACAAACTGCTAGATGATAGATTAAAACCAAATCATATCAACAGTCACATTAAATGCAAAGGATTTAAATATCTCAAATAGCAGAGACTGTCAAATTGAATAAAAAATCAACACCCAAATATATGCTGCCTACAAGAAATACACTTGAAATATAATAGACAAAAATCAATGAAAAATAAAGGATGAAAAAGGTACATCATGTTAACAATAATCAAAAGAAAACAGGGGGCACCTGGGTGGCTCAGTGGTTGAGCCGCTGCCTTTGGCTCGGGTCATGATCTCAGGGTCCTGGGATCGAGTCCCGCATCGGGCTCTCTCCTCAGCAGGGAGCCTGCTTCCTCCTCTCTCTCTGCCTGCCTCTCTGCCTACTTGTGATCTCTGTCAAATAAATAAATAAAATCTTAAAAAAAAAGAAAGAAAACAGAAGTGGCTATATTAATATCAGAAAAAGTATGTTTCTGAGTGAATAATATAACCAGGGATAAAGAGAATCAGCTCATAATGATAAAGGGACCACTCATCAAGATGACTTATATTTCTAAATGTTCATGCACCTAATAACAGAACTTCAAAATATATAAAGCAAAAGATAGAACCAAAGGGAGAAATAGTTGAATAGTTGAATCATAGTTGAAGCTTTCAGCATCTCTCTGTCAATAATTGATAGAATAAGAAGACATACTTATTAAGGATATAAAAGATTTAAATAATACTCTTAACTAATGTAATCTAATTGGCATTTACAAAACTCTCCATCTAACAATGGAAGAACACATATTCTCTTCAAGTGCACATGGAACATCTACAATAGATGATATTCTGAGCCATAAAATAGTCTCAATAAGTTTAAAAGATTCAGATCAAACGAAGCATACTCTTTGACCACAATAGAATGAAATTAGAAATCAATAACAGAAAGTTAGATGGGAAATCCCCAAGTATTTTGAAAACTAAGCAACAATTTTAAATAATACACGTGTCAAGATGAAATTAAAAGAGAAAGTAAAAAATATTTTGAACTAAAAGAAAATGAAAACACAACATATAAAAATGCATGGGGTGTAGCTAAAGCAGTGCTTTGAGGGAAATTTATAGCATTAAAACTTATAGTATTAGAAAAGAATAGAGGTCTGAAATCAATGACCTAAGTTTCCATTGGAGAAAGTAAGAGAAAAGGGGCAAATTAAGCCCAAAGAAAGAAAATAATAGAAAGTAGAGGAGAAATCAGTGAAGGACAAACAGAACAACAATGAGAAAATCAATGAAACCAAAAGCCAGCTCTTTGAGAAGATACATACATTTGATAAACTTCTATCAGGCTTTATTAGGGCAAAAAAAAGAAGACACAAATTATTAATATAAAGAGTGAGAATAGGTACATCATTAAAGATCCTACAGACATTAAAAGGATAACGAGAGAATATTATGAACAGCTTGGTGCCAATAAATTTGACAACCCAGATTAAGTGAATTCCTTAGCCATAAAATACCAAAGCTCAACCAAGAAGAACTGAATAACTAGAATAGACATTTGTCTGTTAAAAACATTGAATCCGTAGTTGAAGACCTTCCCACAAAGAAAACTTTAGGCCCAGGTGGCTTTACTCTTCAACTCTACCAGGCATTTAAGGAAGAAATGATAACAATACCACACAACTCTTCCAGAAAATTAAAAAGGGAACGCTTCCTGACTCATTTAGTGAGGTGAGCATTAGTACCCTGATACTAAAACCAAAGAAAGACACTGCAAACTTCCTTAACATATGAACCCAAAACATACAGATGTGCATATCTACCATGACCAAGTGGGCCTTATCCTGGGCTGGCAAGGCTGGTTGAACAATTGAAAATCAGTCAGTGTAACTTACTGTACTGGTAGATGAAAGAAGAAAATACTATGATCATTTCAGTAGATGCAGAGAAAGGATGTGACAAAATGCAACATCTGTACACAATAAAAACAAGAATTAAAGGAATTTCCTTAACCTGATTAAAAACATCTACAAGAATCCTGTATCTAATATACTTAATGGTGAAAGACTGAATGTTTCCCCCACATCATTGGGAATGAGGGAAGGATGTCTGTTTTCACCATTTCTATTCAATATGGTACTGAAGGCTCAGTCAGTACAAACAGGTAAGAGGAGAAATTCCAAAGTGTGCAGACTGGAAATGAAGAAATGAGCTATCTCTACTTACAGAGGATGTTATCACCTACTTAGAAAATTCCAAAGAACCTACCAAAACCTACCAGAACTGAACACTGAGTCCAGTAAATTAGCAGAAGTAAAATCAGGATGCAAAAATCAGTTGTATTTCTCTACACTATGAGCCATTGGGACTTGAAAATAAAAATACCATACACAGTAGCATTAAAGATCATGAGATATTTAGGTACACTGTATAATAAGTAGTTGCAAGGTCTGTGAAGTGTAAAATACAAAATAGCAATGAAAGAGATAAAGACAACTTTAATAAGTGTAGAGATATACCATGTTCATGGATCAGAAGATTTAATATTATTAAGATGTCAGGTGTGTAAAAATATATCTAAATATTCAATGCAAAAAGTCCAGAAAAAGACTCACATGTACAAGGCTAACTGATTTTTAAAAAAACTTAGTAGTATTAATTTAATTTAATTTTTTAAAGTAGGCTCCACACCCAATGTGGGGCTTGAATTCACAACCCTGAGATCAAGAGTTGCATGCTTTACCCACTGAACAAGCCAGCTGCCCCAAGGCCAACTGATTTTTGATAAAAGTGCAAAAGAATTCAATTAAGAAAATGTGTTCAACAAATGGTGTGCAATAATTGCATGTACACGTGTAAAAATGCCCCCAATTTATACTTCACACTCCATACAAAAATTAACTCAAGATAGATTGCAGACCTAAAAGTAAAACCGGGGATCCAAACTTCTAGAAGAAAATGTAGGAGAAAATCTTCACGATCTTGGGTTAGACAATGATTTTTTAGATGTGACACCAAGAGCACAATCCATAGAAGAAAAAATATTAAGTTGGATTTCATCGAAATTAAGAACTTCTTGAAAGACACCTAGAAAAAAATGAACAGATAAGCTGTGTACTTGGAGGGAATATTTGCAAATCACCTATCCGATAAAGATCCGTATCCAGAATACATAAGTAACTCATGAAACAAAATATAAACTCAGACACAAACACAAACAATCTAGCAAAATACAGAAGGAAGATTTGAGCAGACGTTCCACCAAAGGAGATACACAGATGGCAAAGAAGCAAGTGCTCCACATCATTCTTCACGAAGGAAACAAGTGAAAACCAAAGTGGGGAAAAGCCTGAAAATACCAAGTGCTGGTGAGGCTGTGGGGTCCCTGGACCTCTCGCACAGAGCTGGTGAGGCTGTGAGCCGGTGCAGCCAGTGCAGAAAGCAGGCGAGGTGCTTTCTGAGCAGGCTGAACCCGACTCTGCCCCTCCACCCCTAGAAGTCACAACCTACTTTCACGCAACATCTGCATGCGAACGTTGATAATGGCTCTGCGTGTAAGAACCCCAAACTGAAGAAATGCACACGTTCTTTGGTGAGTGGGTAAGTGCGTCAGGAAACTGTATTACATCCACGGGAACACGATCAGCAACAAAAAGAAAGGAATCCCTGAGAAACGCAACCAGGTGGGTGGTTCTTCGACTCATCAAGCCATGCGAGAGAAACCAAGCCCGGAAAGCCACGCTCTTGAGCCCCTCTGGATGGCTTTCTGAGAAAGGTCAATGAGACAGAAAACAGATTAGTGGCCTCTGAGGATGCGGAGTTGGGAGAGGGCTGACGACAAAGGGGATGGGGGGATTCTGGGGAAGAAAGACCTGTTTCCTATCTTGCTTGTGGTAGTAGATTCACGATTGTATGACTTTGTCAAAACGTTCAGAATTATCCCCTAAAGAGAGTGAATTTTACTCTACATAAATTATACCATAACAAAAAAAAAAGCAAGATCTCCAAGAACAGAAATAATCTCTCCCTCTCTCTGGTCTCATTTCCTTCTGCTTTCTCTTGCTTACTCCATCGCAGTCACACTGAGCTCCTGCTGCTCCTCAGACCGCCAGGCATGTTTCTACCTCAGGCCCTTTGCACCCTTCAGTCTGACCCTTCAGTCTGGGGAACAGCCTTCCTCCAGGGAGCTGCTTGGCCCAGTTTCTCGTCTCCTTCGAGTCTTCCTCAATGGTCACCCCTAGATGAACTTATTTAAAACAGCAGCCTGACCCTCCTTTTCTACCCCTAGCCCCCTCAACCCCCCCCCCATCATCTTTAACCTTGTAACCTTATATAACTTACTTTATTACATCCACTGTTTGTGGGCTGCCTGCCCCACTGGAAGGTAGCCCCAAGGGCAGGGATCTTAATGTCTTGCCTCCAGTTGTAGTCCCCAACACCTACAACAGCGCCTGACACACCAAGCAGGTGCTCAGCGGATATTGGGATGAACAGTGGAGCGATGTAGCAAAGCAGCAACCCAATCTCCTCTCTGGAAAAGCCCCGTGACAGCCCCCCTAGCTCTCTCCCTCACTGCGCCCTTGCCGAGTTCCAGTTGTCCAAGCCCATTCCACTTACTGGTCGGCCTTTGCTCTCCTGGGCCTGCTGCCCAGAGCGTGGGTCCTTTCTCCTCCTCTCTCCCTGTCCCTTTCAGGGTGATGCAGAGAGGCTGCCCTTCAGCCTTCTTGACCTGGAAAGAGCATCCTGGGGGTGCCTCCCCCTACTCCCCGGCTGACCGAGGGCCCTCCCTGGCTGCCCTGAACCCCGGTGTCACTGCTGACCAGCCGCTGGCCCTCTTCCTTCCCAAGTGTCCCTGGGGATGTGCTGCTTGTCCCCCGGTCCCCAGAACGTCCCAGGCAGGCTGCCAGTGAAGGTGGACAGAAGGCGCGAGTGAGCGGGCGAGGCGGAGACGCGCCGCCTTGGGGGGCCTTCCTCACAGCGAGACCCGCCTCCTCCCGTGCTCCTGGAGCCGTTCCTGGCAGCCTGGCCTCCTCCAGCTCCCTTCCCAGATGGCGTTCGTGCTCATTCCATCCCATAGCCGTGCCCAAACTGAGGACCCTCCCCACCGTCTGCCTCTTGGGGAACCAGGGGCCAGGTGGCCAAGCAGGGGACACTCCCGGGGTTGCCAGAGATGTCGCATATCTGCGCTGAGCCAGACGGTCCTCGGGAAGCTCCCGTGTCCGGGGCACGTGCCGGGATGACCGTGCTTACAAGGCGTCGGCGCAGAGGCCTTGGCCGTCTCTGCGGTTCCCAGGCCCTCCTCATCCCTTCCCTCCTTCCTTCCCTCGGTGAGGACTTGTTAAAGGCCTGCGGCATGCCAGGCACCGCTCCAGGCCCTGGGGGTTCATCTGAACGACACGCACAGAAGCCCCTTCCCTCATCGCGCTCGCGTCCTGGGGCAGAGGGGAAGGACAGACTCTGTCCTGGGCCAGCTGGGGACCGTGAGATGGAGAAATCGAGCAGGGACAGGGTTTGGACAAGCTTTGGGGCCATGTCAGACAGCCCGGCCAGGGAGCCTCGGCCGTTGGGGTGCCGCTGGGGTGAGGCTGTCCGACAGGTGTCCAGTGTGGGGGTGCTGGGTGGCTGGAGTGCGCGACGTCTAGATGAAGGTGTCCGGTGGTGGGGAGCACAGAGCGTCCTGCCGGAGGGGTGGGGGCCCTCTCACCACCTCACGGCGGACCCTCCGCCCCACCCCGTCACACTCCATATGGTCCTCACATCCCAACCCCGCGGGGTGCTCAGACACAGAGAGGTTCAGCGACCTGTCCCAGGACACACAGCCTCTGTGGGACGATGCTGGTTCAGACCCAGCCCGAGCCCCAACCGTGCATCCTGGGAACAGTGGCCAGTGCGGCTCAGTGCACACTTGAACCTTCCCACCACCTCTCAGAAAACCAGCCACCTCCCTGCCACTCTCAGAATGCGTGGCCTTTCCAACGGAGGCTGGCTGGTGTTACCTCTGGGGGCATGTCACCAAGGGCTGGAGTGCAGCTCCCCTCTGCACCTGGGAGGGAACTCGGCTGCTCAGTGTCACCCACCAGCTCTTGGCCCGTATCTTGCCCTAAAACGGCATCTAGCCCTGTGACGACCAAAACTGAATATATTTTTAAATATAGAGAAACGACAGAAGCAGAGTCAGGCAAACAGCCGCAGAGGGGAGCGTTTTCTCGCCTTCGAAGTGATCCAAGATGTGGCAGAGGAGGAGACGGGCCTGACAACACACACATGGAGACAACTGTGTGCAGACCAAAATAACCGAGTTCAACGCAGGTACGAGGCTGCTCCTTCTGGAACAGCCCGCCACCATGGGCATCACACATGGGAATCCTGCTCCAGGACCCGCCCAGGGACAGCCTGGAGAGTCGGGCTGCCCCAGGCGCCCCCGGGGAGGGCACCCTGCTGGTCTGAGGTGGCAGGGGAGGGAGCCTGCCAGCCCCTGCCCTGCCCCCACCAGCCCCTGCCCTGCTGCAGCAGCCTCGCTCAGGGCGTGCCCGTCTCTGCTGGGACGCGGGCCGTCTGCGGCTGCCCATTCTGCAGATAAGAAGCGGAGGCTCCGGGAAGTGTCAGTCCATCTGTCCCTGTCCCCTCACTCACTCCTGCAGTGAGCATGTGTGGACATGGATGGTAACACACTACCAGCCTCACAAGCAGCCAACAGCCGCGCCACCTTTGGACACCTCCTCCCTCCCAGTCCCCTCTCCACCGAGTCAAGGGCTGCCAGGTGGGGCTCGACCCCAAAGCCGCCGCCCGCCTCCCCTCCACCTCCTGTGCTGTTCCTGGCTGCGGGGAACCTCTTTCCCTGGCTCAGGGCCTGGAGCTCAGCCCCAGATGCGCCCCGGGGGTGCCCCTTGCTGCCCTGCAGGGAGGCGCTCTTCTGAAAGACGGAGAAGCCAGGGTACCTGTGGGAAGTAGGGCATCGGGCATCCCCTTCTGGGTTCCTGCATGTCCCAGCCTGGCGCTGGGCTGACCTGGGGTTCTGGGACGTGGTCGATGACATCCTATCAGCCGTGGTGTGGCTGTGTGGCTTTTCCGAGTGCTGCTCATCCATGTTGGGGTGTGGTTTGGAGAACCCACAGGCCCCAGCCTCCAGCTCTGTCCTCACGCCCGGTGGGGCTGCCCTATCTCTGCGTCTCCCCCTCCCCCACCCCAGGCGGCGCTGACCTCAGCCCGAGGTCACAATGGTTCCAGTGCTCATGGCCCTTTCCCAGGGCCAGAGGTGTGGAACCAGACACTGTCCCAGGCACAGTGTATGTGTGTTCCTGATGCATTTTGGGGGGTCATCTGTTACACAGCAATAGATGACAGATACATGTTCTGTACCAGGGAAAAGTAGCAGAATTAGGTTCTTTATGACCCCCATCACATGGGGCCATAGTTCAGTTGCAAGGTTGCAGCATGGTCCCAGCATGGCCCCTTGTCCCCACACTCAGGTGCTGGAGGCCCTATAGGTGAGGTACTGAGGTCGAGGCTGTTGCAGGGACAAGGGAGTGCTGGGGCCGGGACCTGTGGCTGGGCCATCTACCTGCAGCCCCATGAGCATCTCCCAATGCCCAGCAAGCCCTGGGCTCCAGCCCCTGTGGCCACATGGTGCATGCAGCCCTGCCTTCTGGAAACAGCCCTGTGTCTCACAGACAACAGATAGCCACTGCGCACCCCCAGGCTTCAAACTCCAGCACGGGGCCGCTGGCTGGGTGACCTCCCTGAAGCCACGACCTCTTTCTAAACGGGGGGCTGGCAATGCCCACCCTCCCCCGGATGCTTTTGACATTCAAACTGCTTTTCTGAGAGCGTGCTTGGTGCAGGACAGGTGCCCAACTCGGCCCAGCCACTGGGCATTGTGGGCGCCTTCGCCAGGTCTGACTGGGGTTAGACCCCACGACGCTCCCGTGGGAAGGGTGTCTGGATTTGCAGCAGGTGGCAGGGGATGGGGGAGATGGGCCCGCAGAGGGCGAGGTGAGTTAGGATGATGGTAGGTTTATCAAGGCCTCCCCGGGTCCCTGGCGCCCTCTGAGCTCATCACCTGGAGTCCTACACCTGACCGCAAGCCCAAGCGGCGGGAACTGTGATTCCCCCCAAAGCCCAGAGGCGAAGCCACTCCTCGGGGCGCTCTGAAATGGAGGGGTCTGCACGTACCCCTCTTTGCCTGGAAAGCCCGAGCTTGAGTTCCTCTGTCCCAGCGCGCCGAGGGGTCGGCTTAGAGCTCCCAGATGCTCATTTGTGAAGGAGGATCCAGAAAGCCAGATCCTGCCAAGCTCCCAGAACAGGGGTTGGGGGAGCACCGCTTCTCCGAGGCCCGTCCTCCAGTGCCTCTCGGGTATGTCCTGGGGACCTTTCTGCCTGGTGGCCTTGGCCAGAGGTGTTGTGCTGAGGCGGCCCCAAAATGGCTCTCCTGACTGTTCCTAAGTTTTCAGGAATGTGGAGAGCCGGCTGTTAAAGAGAGCCGCAGAAGCTCGCGGTTACATGCATTATATTAAAAACAGGTGCTAATACCCCAAACTTATCACTTCCTGAGTATTGGACTAGATTTCACGGTGCCCTAGCGGTCATGTGATGCTAGGGACCTACCTGCGGGGACCCACCCCGTGCCTCTGCCGGGCTCCGTGTCACCCTGGCATCGCGAAGTCAGCCTCGCTGGGGGACCGTCCTCCACGGACACCCACAGTATCACATGTGGCGCCCTCGTTCTTCGGAGAGGTCCTTTTCAGATATTTGCCAGGACGACTGGGTAAGAGGGTCCAACCAGTCTCTCCTCCACTTGGGAATTTGGAATTGGGGCCAAGAGTGAGAACTTGGGGTTGGGAGGGGAGCCCTCTGAGGGCTGCCCATCTCCCCCTTCAGGGTTCCAGGCAGAAGGGAGGAGATGGAGAAAGGGACAAGCCCTGGGGGCCTCACAGGTTCTGGCCCTGACCTTACCAGGGCCCCGTTGGGCCTTTTAGGTTCCTGCAGTGCCCTGGTCGATGGTGAGGTGGGTTTTCTGTGGCGAACTTCCAGGCAAGTCCTGGGCGGGTAAAATGGAGGTCTTCAGGGGTGGGGCGCCCCTGTCTCTGCAGGGTTCGGGGGCGGCTGGAGGCCAGGAAATTTGAACATTGGACCAGGGGTGGGAGTCTCCTCTGTGGACTCACTTCCACTCCAGGGGACACAGGGAGGGTCAGTGACTGAAACCTGGAATCTGACATTTGTCCCCCTCTCCCAACCCCTCACCATGCAAATGGCAAGATACAAGGACCCCTTGGCTGGGTCCTGCCACATGCGGTCTCACCCCACCCCAACCTGCCAGAAATTAGGGAGCCCCATCCCACCAGGGACACTGCCTCTGCCTGACGGGGGCTCCCAGCCCCGGGGTCTGCCTCACATAGCTGGGTGTGCTGGCCCCCTGGACGGGGATGCAGCTCAGAGAGGGTGGGAACCGGGCCGGAGGTCACACGTCGGTCAGCGGTGGAGCCAGGATCCAGCCCGGGTGCGGGGGAGGCCTGCGGACCCGCTCGCCCCTCCCTCCCCAAGGTAGAGGGAGCAGGCAGGTGGGGCCTGGGGGAGGCGCCCGCTTGTGCCTGGCCATGTGGCCGGCAGATGGCGCTGCGGGCCCAGGCAGGTCTCAGCCCAGGCATCCCTGCAGCTCTCCCCACCCCGCAGCCCTCCCAGCTCAGAAGGCGTTTGGGGAGGGGACCCTGGGCAACCACGGGGTGCTGACACCATCACCCACCTGGAGGCGGCAGCTGGGGGAGAGCGCCAGCTCGCTCCCACCTCACACCTCTGCAGACCTCCCTCCAGCTCCACTCCTGCTGGGGGCCACACCAGGGGATGCTGTTACTGCCCCAGAGAGGAGGGGACTCGCGGAGGTGGGGGGTGGGGGATGGGTGGGGTGGGCGGGGGGAGGTCTGGCAGCCGAGCCCCTGACCCGATACCCAGGCCCAGCCCCTCTACCCCACCCCCTCCCTGCTCCCAGCTGCAACCAGGTCAGCCTCCCAGACTTTATGCGATGCGTTCCCCTGGATTGCCCTTGACATTCTGTGCTTGGGCAGGCTCCAGAACCTTCTCCACGGCCCGTCTGCGCCCTCCCGTGACATCCAGTTTTAGCGAGAAGCCCTCATCCTCCACATCTGATCAGTTTCCTCATCCTCCCAGGCTGGAGCCCAGAGTGACCCCAGAGCGCTGGTCCCTGTGCCCGTTGTGATGGGAAGAAATCCGTCCCACCCTCTCCAACAAGTGCCGTAGTTTTTTAGCACCCAACCCTCCCACCACACCCGTGCTTTCCTAAAGAAACTCCTTGCACTCCCCTGTTTGCTCTCAGAGACCTCTCCACCCAGCCCACCTCCTCTGTGAGGCCCCCTGTTTTCCCTGGGCTCCCTGCTGAGGTTGTTTCAACACGGGCTCATGCCGGGCCCTTCTGGGAGGTGGAGTGGGGGCGGCTGGGGTACTGACAGCAGGTGCTGGGCAGACGAGTTTCCCTCCAGAGGATCCTCCCCCAGGAGCGCAATGGCCCCATCTGTCCGCCCGACTTCCTCTCGGGATGTTTAAACCCGCTGAGCACAAGGGGTCCAGCCTCAAGTAACTTGGAGTGCGGGGCAGGGGTCCCAGACTCAAGCTCTAGGCCTTCATGTGGCTTCTTTCCCTCTGGCCTGGGGCCCTTGGCTCCCGTTCTGGCCCCAGCGCTTCCTGGATCAGGAGTTACTCCCTTCCCTCCTGAGCGAGCCCCCTCCAGACCTTCCACGGCCCCGGGGGTCCATTGGGTGCTGCCAGCCCACCCAGGCTCACTCTGCTCTGCCCACGCACCCTGTCCTCCACCGGCTGGCACCCTCCCTGTCCCCCACCACCTGCCATTGTTCCAGATGGCCTTGGCTGCTGGCCCCGACCAGCCAGCCGTGGGCCCCTGGCTCATTGCCATGGTCTCCATTAGACCCCGTGCCCCAGGAAGGTGAAGACTCGGGGTTCTCCCTACAGTGCTCCAGTCCTTAGTAGGTGCCCATAACATGCCAGCCGGCTCCTCTGTGGAGGCTGCCCCGGGAGGGTCCCACTCCTTGGGTCTGCAGAGGCCCCAGGCCCTGCAGGTGCGCTGGCAGGACACCCCCTGTCTTCCAGGGTCTGCTCCCCTTTCCAGACTCCTATCTGAACCTTTCACAGAAAAAAGCAGGGAAAGGTTTTCTCCTCCACTTTCTGAGAATGAGATTTTAAAAATAACTCGGAGGCGGTGGCAACGCCAAGAGGGGATTATCTGGGGCTTCGAGATGCACTGGACGGGTCCCGCGGGGCGTGCTTGCCTCTGCTTCTTGGGTATCCCCCACCAGGCCTCTCCCCCATGCTGCTCTCTCCTCCTGGACACTCTGGTCGGCCTCTCCAGGAGACAGGCACCCCCTTCTCTAGCGATGGTGAGGCAGAGCAAGGAAGACACGCAGTGGGAGCACTACTGAGAAGGGAGGTTGCTGAGATGGTGGTGGGAGGAATGCTTTGGCCTTGACTCCCAGCTAGAGAAGGGGACTGGCCCCTACTGGTTTCCCCAGTCTCCCTGGTGTCCTCCCTTCTCTGGTGAGCTCACTGCTCACCAGCCACATGGCCTCCTGGGCTGTTTCTTGTTCCTCAGGCACTATGTCTTTCCTGCCACAGGGCCTTTGCATATGCAAAAGGTTTCTCAGACCCTCTTTCTCCTCCTTCTCGTGGCATACTATCTTTCCTTAACCTCAGCTTCAAAGTTACTTCCCCCAGGAAGCTGTCTCGGACCATAGACTAGCACAGAGGGTGTTCCCACAGCCCGCCTCTGTCCCAGCTCCCTGACAGTTTCCTTCTCCAGCCTTAGCACGATTGATAATTCTTTCATTTTCCGATTTGTCTTTATCTATCTCTGCAGCTAGACTGCAGGCTTCCCAGAGGTGGGGACCTGGGAGCAGAGGACACTGTTTCCCCACCTGCATCACCGAGTCCTTCCTCTTGCTGGGTTCCAATGTCAACCTGTCTTCCTCGAGGGGGCTCTAAAGCCACTGGCTGAAGGTGCCAGGGCCTTAGCTGGTGGGATGGAGCCTTGGTGGGTCCCCGAGCAAACTGCTTGCTGGATAACAGCTTGGCTCAGCCTCCTTCCATCCCCTACAGTGTGCCCTGGGTTGGCTTCTCAAGTGACCTCTTGTCCTCAAATGATTTGCCTTAAGGTCTGCTGGGCACTGAATACTGGCCCCCGAAACCGTCGATGTTCGAATCCCCGGAATGGGGAATTGTTATCCTGTCCAGCAAAATAGGACTTTGTGGCTGGGATTCAGTCAGAGAGCTTCAGATGGGGGAAATTACCCCAGATTTTCCGGGTGGTCCTTCAATGCAATCGCGTGGATCCTTCTGGCAGACAGGCAGGGGGAGCTTAGATACACGGAGAGAAGGGGAGGCCACGTGACCACAGAGGCAGACAGTGGGGTGATGTGGCCATGAATGAGACATGCCAGCAACCCCCCAGGAGCTGGGAGAGGCAAGGAACAGACTCTCCCCTGGAGCCTTTGGAGGGAGTGCGGCCTCACGGACACCTCGGTTCTGTCCCCGTCCCCGGGATGCTGTTGGCGGGGACTGTCACAGTAGCCCTAGCGAACTAACACAGTGCTCGGGGAGGCCAGGCGAAGACGCCTTGCAGCAAGCTGGAAGCTGTCCCTCCAGTGCTGGCACCTGACGGCTCAGGTGTGGGCCAGGTATCCCAGCCTCCCCGGCAGCCAAGAGGGCCCATGGGACTCAGCCTGGAGTTAGAGCGTCCAAGAGCAGTTTCCCCTTGTAGTCTTACAAGGAAACTTCTGGCCCCGGATGGCCTCTCGTCCCTCTTCCTCCTCTTCCGGGCTGGGGTGCCATGGAGCATCAACCAGGAGACACCCGGAGGGGCGGAGCCACAGCTGTGGGAAGCCCACACACCTGGGGGGGGGTGCTGTGGAGCAGAGCTGCCTGGAGGCCTGGCGCAGCCGCTGCAGGAGGGACGATGCTCCGATGCTCCGTCTCCCTGAACCTGCGGTACCGGCAGCTCTTCGTTTCCGCAGCTCCCCTGACTGATACGCCCTGGTGGGGCAGCCGCGGTGCGGCGGGTCCTGGTCCACAGCGGTGCCCAGGGATGCTCTACAGAATATGGACATCAGTGATGGCATCATGGTCTCCCCAGCTGACCCCACGCCGTGGAGTCCTGAGCCGCCCCCCAGCGCAGCCACCTGCCTCAAGAGCTGGCCATCAGGGGCCTGTGTGGCTGGAGCATGGGCTAATGGAAAGTGGACCCTCTCACGTAAGATCCAGGCCCCCACTTGCCCGTGGCTGACTGTCAGGCCTATGGCTGGCTGTGCTCCTGCCCCACGAGCACTACGAGGGCAAGGCTCTCAGCCTGCACATCCAGCCTGGGTCCCGGCCTGGCCAGGGGCTCAGGACGCGCTGGTTGGTGGGAAGCAGGTTGTGCAGGGGCTGATGGGGCCCTGGGCCGCTGCTTCTCGGGACCCTGCTATGGCACTCAGGGACGGGACATCTGGGCTGGAGGCCAGATCCCGGAAACCCTCCTCGGGGACGGTGCTATGCCGTGGAGCGCCGCAGCCCTGAGACACGGTGGGTGGGGGAGAACCAGCGCTCTGGGCCCACGCTGGAGGGCGCGTGGGGTGGAATGGGTGGCGCCCCTCTCGCAGCTTCAGGAATATGGGGACTGACTCGTGCGCTCCTGTCCTCTCTGCTGGCGAGCGTCAGACGCACTCGCAAGGGCTTGCAGGGAAGAGGCGGGGAGAGTTCCAGCCTTGGTCCCACTGGCTCAGGGACTGGGGGCTCTTCCACCGTGAGATCCTGTCCCAAGGTTGTCAGGAAGCCGGTCCGTGGGGATGGGGGCCGATCTTCATCACCGGGTCACATTCCCAGTTCTGCTGCGTTATATCATCCCTCCTCGATGGTACACTAATTTTTTTTTTTAAATAAAGATTTTATTTATTTGTTTACTGAGAGAGAGCACGAGTGAGCGGGGGTGGGGGAGGAGGGAGAGAGAAACCCAGGCAGACCTCCTGCCGAGTACAGGGACCCCGAAGCTGGGCTCCGTCTCATGGCCTTGAGATCACAGCCCGAGCCCTGTTTTATGGATGGGGAAACTGAGGCCCAGGGAGGTGATGTAGTTTGCCCAACCTGCAGTGAGCGTGTCCAGGTTCCTCTCCTGAACCCCAGCCCAGCCCGACCCCTTCCTCAGTTGCTTTTTCTGAGGGTATCGGGAACCTGTGGGCTCCAGTTCATTTGGGGGAGGGGGGTCTCAGCCCTCCCACTGCAGCCAGGCTGACCATGCCAGAGCTCTGGCCCGGATGTGTCCAGGCCTGCCGGGGAGAAGTTGGAGCAGTGGCGTCTCCTCGCCGTGGCAACCGTGGCCTCCCCAACGTCGTACTCACGCACCTTCCTAGGCCCGAGGGTGGCACTTGACCCAAGGTCTCTAACCAAGGAAGGCATAGCCCCTGATGACTTGCAGTGGGAGGCCTGCTGGGCCTTGTGGGCCTCTGTGGTGTACGGAACAAGCAGAGAGGGCTTCTTGGAGGAGGCAGCGTGAGGTAGGGCCTGGATGAGCGTGAGTTTGCACTGTAGAGGTGTGGAGATGGAGGAGCCGGGCGTCTGGAAGGTGCCCTCGCCTTCCCCTGCCGCTGTGCTCTTCTGGCAGACAGTGGGGCCGTGATAATGCACCGCCCTGGGCACGTGTGGCACCGCCCTGGGCACGTGTGGCCTTCAGTGCACATGGGACAGTCTGAGCTGGGTGTCCAGCCTTTCCCATCTTCCCCAAGGACGGCCGCCGTGGCCCCCAGCAGGCGCAGTGCTGGGGAAAACGCCTCCCCAGGAGGAACCCCTGGAGGGCAAGGTCACCGGGAGGCTGTCCCACAGTGGTCAACACGCACCACGCGTGTGTCACGGGCTCCCTCACCTTGGACGGCTCACGTCCCCGCTCCCCTACCGGGGCTTGGTCCACTTTGTGGGAACCTGAACCCATCAGGTCCCTTGAGGCCAGGGGCCAGGTTCGACCCATTTCTCGGAACTACAGGAGTTGCTGAAGACTGGGCTGCTGACCTGCACCCTTCGGACCCTGAATACAGGAGGGGGTGCCTGGGGGAGGGATTTTTGGGCTCTGCTGCCTTATGAGCACGCAGGATGGGGACTGTGGACACCAGGCTGAGCTGGGGGACAGGGGCAGAAGAGGCATGGGTGGGTTAGTGGGGAGGGGCCCAGAGGGGTCTGAATGCTGGGGTGGGGGTCGGATGGTTCCTGAGCAGGGCCGGGGAGCTGCAAGGATGTGGGGGGAAGGGGCCACCAACCCCTTTTATCCTTCTCCCTCCCAGCCCCAGCCCAGTTCCAGGTTGGTCCCCTTTAAATGCAAGGTTCTCTCCCTGAGAAGGCCCCTCCCCTGGTCTCCTGGGCAGCCAGGTAAACAAGCCTGACCACCGGCTGCTGACATGGCTTCCCCTCTTTCGGGGGACCCCAGCCCCGTAGGTCTGCCCCCTCCTCCTGTAGCCACTCTAGGTAAGTCATAAGGTAGGGGGAGGGATGGAGGAGAAGGGGGGTGTCCTTGGCATCTGGGGCTCTGAGGATGTGGGAGAGGAAGCAGCTAGCCCACCCTCTCTTCTGGGCCGGGGGAGCTCTGTTAAGGTCACACGGCAGGACGGGCCCAGGGTGGGGGCACCGACCTTACTCCTACCATTCCCTTCTTCCTGCTCTCCTCTAGGACCACTGCCCTGCAGCCCTCCCAGGGGTCCTGTAGCCCTTGGGCCCCGAGCCTGAGGTGGGCCAGGGTTCTCCTCACTCCTCAGCCCTTCCAGATCATTCTCTGTCCCCCTCCCCCACCGCCTCCTTAAAACCCCAGTGCTGGATCCTAGGTCCTCAGGAGCACAAACCCATTACCCTACTGGAGAACGGCAGTCACCCGCCCCCTTGAATGTGGGACTCTGGCCTGGCCCTCTCTCCGCCTCGGTGGTCAAGTGATTCCTTCCTCCACTCTGGCCCCCCAGGCCCCTCTGGGGCGTCTCGTCCAACCCACCCCCCCCCACTTCGCCCTTGTCATGCCCTTGGCCTTGTCAGCACCGGAACTGGAGCCTGGCCCTGACCCCATTCTCAGGCGTCTCACCAGGCTCAGGCCCTCAGAGCAGGATTCTGGCCCTCCTGGGTGAGCCGCAGTCCACTGTTTCCAGCACGTTCTGCGTCCTCCCACCTGCCCTGCCTCCCTCCCTCCCTCCCTCCCTCTCTGCTCACCCAGCTCTGCCTTGATCATCACACCCGCACACACACCCTCCTTCCCTGGGCCCTCTGTGTTTTATTGTACCAGCCTGGCAACCCCCCAGCTCCCCACCCACGCCCCGCCTGCACCCGTACAGCTGAGCCGAGCTGGGGATCAGCTCAGCCGCTAATGCTCTTTAAATTCCTGACTGTGAGCCTGAGGGGCCTTGGTCTTTGCTGGCTCCCACTGCACCCCTCCCTCTGTCTGGCCCCCTCCCTCTTCACACTCCCCTGCTGGCCCCACTCCCTCTTTCAAGAAAGTAAAGCCATCGGAAGAGGACTCCCACGGGTCCCCAGCACCACAAGCACCAGCCCACCTGCACCTGTGCCCACAGCTTTGTCCACCCAATCCCTGCTCTCAGCAGGCCAGGGAGAGGAGGAAGAGCCGGGCCAGCAAGGCTGACATTCCTGCCTGCTCGGGGCCGTCCCCCACCCTTCCTCTCCAGCAGCGTGACTTCTCTCCTTGCTAGATCTTTCCAGCAACATAAAAGCATGCTGTTGTACCCTGTCTCTTGACCCCACTTCCCTTTCAGCTACCGTCCTGCTTCTCTGCTCCCCATTTATAGCAAAACTCCTCACAAAGGTTAGTTAGACTTGCTGCTTCCTGTCTCCCTCCCACTTGCCCGAGAGCTTGCTGGAGCTGCCCCTCCTTCCCGGCACTTCACTAAAGTGGCTTTGCTCAAGGTCACCGATGACCTCTTCCTTGCCAGACGGGGGGTCAGCTCTGAGGCCTCGTCCGATGGGACTCATCAGCATCTCTGGGCTCAGCAGTGCCCCTCCTCCTTGCCTGGCTTCCACGCTCTGGCCCGGCACCTCATTCAACTCCATCTCCCAGATGTCTACAGCTCCAGCCGGCAGCCTCTGCCCCAACTCCAGACTCAAAGCCAAGGGTCCTCCATACCTCTTCCCTGGCCCATCTGGAGGCCACCACCTGCCCCAAATTAGACTTTTGATCCCCCCCCACCCTGGCCCAGCCATCCCATCGCTCCTCCTTCCCTCCGCAGCTTGGGTCCGTCGTCTTCCCTTTTCTCCCCTCCCCTCCCTGACCCTCTCCACCAGCAAACCCTGCCCTCGCATCCTCAAGCCATACTCACAATCCGAGCGTTTCCCACCCCTGCTGTGGTTGAGCCACCGGCCCCTCACCTGCCTTACCACCCTGCTTGCCTCACGGTCCCCTTGCTGCTGCCCGTACCCCCTTACCTGTGTGCACCACCACAACCATCCCCTGGCCAAAGGCAGCTCAGAAGGTGGCCAAGGCTCTCCCCTCTCCTTTCCTGGGGGCTGCATCCAGAACTCCTCTCTTCTCTGCAGCTTTTTTCCGTCCCCGACTCACAGCAACACCCCACAGCCCTGCCCCACCCACGGGGACGGAACCCCATCCGCACCCCCCAGAGCAGGCTGCAGAGTGGAGACGGGACCCTTCAGCCCGGCCGTGGGAGGCCCCTGCCAAGCCCGCCTCGGAGCTGTCCACGGTGCTGAGCACGGTGGCTCCCGGAAGCAGCCCCTCTGGCCTTGTCCGCGGCCCTGCCCAGAGCCACGTCCACCCACTACCACCTGGGGATTGGAGGCTCTGCTCTGTCCATGGGGCTGAGGGAGGAAATCACTCTCCTGTGACAAAGTAGGTTCCTCAGTGCCATCTCATTTGCGAGGCTGGCAGAACAGGCTTGGTCGTTCCCAGATTTTACAGGGGGAAACTGAGGCACAGGAAGATTGAAGTGCTCCCAGGGGAGGATGTCCAACAAACACAGAACTAATTCACCTCCCAACTAGACCCCTCTATCCCCTGGGACTGTTCCTCTCCCTGGGTCACAGGGTGGCAGTGCCAAGCTGGGAACCGTCTGTCACCCCCGGCTCCTCCCACCTCCATCTCCAAGGCCTGGCATTTGGCCTCTCAGTCTCCTCCCAGATAAGTACTTCTCCTGGGGATGTCCCTACCTCATCCTCACTGGGCCCTGATCCCGCCTCCAGGCTGGGCTCCCACAGTCCTTTCTCTGCACAGCCCAGGACCAATTTTCGACGGAGAGGGACCACACCACCCCACTTCCCCAGCCCCTCTGTGAGCTGAGCCCAGGGTGCCGAGCTTGTTCAGGAGGCCTTACCAAACTCCCCGGGCTCCTCCCCGTCTGGAACTTTCCACCCAAGCAGTACCGAGTGGCCTACTCCCGCGGGCAGCCTTCGGTGCCTTTCTGCCCTCCTCGTTTGTGGGCGCGGTCTCCTCCGGACTTCGCCTCCTGCCTCCCCTGTCAGCCCTGGGGCCCCAGCTCCGCGTTCCAGGGCCAGCCCCGAGGCAGGTTCTCAGGCTCCCGCACCCGCCCCTTGCTCCCCGCCGGCGGCACCGCCCGCGCACGTGGTCACTTGCTCTCTGTCACTCTCGGGGCCGCGGGCCCGGCAGGTCCCCCCGCGCCCCTGGAGCCCCCGTTCCCGGACATCTACGGCGGGGACGCGCAGCTCTGGGCGGCGCACTTCCGCGGCATCGGGCGCGCCTACCGCGCGCTGGGCAAGGAGGACGACTTCGCCATCCGCGTGCTCACCGAGGACTTCACGCTGCCCTTCCCGTTCGCCTGGCCGCCGGGGCCCGATCCGGCCCGCGGGCCGCTCTTCTACGACCCGCACGACCGCGCGGGCTTCGACTTCCTGCTGCGCGGCCCGGGCGCGCCGCCCCCCGCGCTGCTGCGGCCCCTGCACGCCACGGCCCAGGCGGCGGTGCGCAAGCGGCGCCTGGAGCGCCTGGCCCTGAGCTACGCCAGCGCGGGCGCGCCCCGGTCCGGCCTGCTGCTGCTGGCGCCCGGGCCGGGCTCTGGCGCCGCCTTCCCTGCGCCCGCGGGGCCCGACGCCGCCACCCCCGGCGGCGCCCCTAGGCTGGCCTAGCCCGCTCCCCACGCGGCCAATAAAGAGTTGCCCTGCTTCGCCCGCCCAGGCTCTTTGCTGGACGCCCCGGGACTGCGGGCTGCGCTGGGACGGGAAAGGGACTGACCCTGGGGCCAAGGCCTGGTCACCGGTGCTGTGGGGGATCTGCACGGGGCTCCAGCGGGCAGTGAGTGAAGGAGTGAAATCCGCATGGCAACAGGGGCAGGCTGTCCGAGGGATCGGACCTGGGCTGGGGGTGGCAGGGCCTGGCGTCCACCTGCAGAGCCTACACGCTGGGATCCTAGCCCCAGCCCCGGGGTGGGGAGTAGGGCGCCCACCCCACACTTCAGGACACGGAGGTTCTGGCTCCTCCCAGGATCATCTGGGATCTGTCTGTATACCCGGCTTCCAGTTCGGTGGTTTTCCTTTTTCAGAGACACAGGGACTTCAGGATCTAGGGAGATGGACAGGCAGAGGGAAGGGCCATAGGTGCAGGGTAGAGAGAAAGGGACATGACGAGTGGAGAGTGCAGGGTGGGTGGGGGAGAGGACATGACCAGGAAAGGGCCTCTAAGGCAGGAATGCCACGGGCTGCTGTCCCCAGAGGGACTGCCCCCTGCTGCCCTCCTGTGTTGGCTCTGGGGAGAAGGGGTGTCTCCTACTACGCCCTCCAATGCCTCTTGTGGGCCTGGAACAACCATGGGTGAGCCAGCCTCCATCTTGGGCGCATCTCCCCCCACTGGGACAGGCCGGTCTACTGCAGCCAGCTGGCCTCTTCCTCTGCAGACATGGGACCAAAGACTGAGGATTCCTTTTGGGGGTGGGGTGGGCTTGGATTCCAGGTGTGCCGGGGAGGCGGGCGTGCTGGGAGGGTGCATTCTCACCCCAGTGCAGATGGAATTGGAGTTCTTTTTTCCTTTCTTCTGATCCTGGAGTTATTTATAGCTTCCCAGTCGTGGGCAGAAATGGTTTTTCCAGAGCCTTTCTTGACTTGCTGGAGAACCAGGGACAGGAAGTGCCCACCTCTGGAAGAGAAGGAGGTCTCTGGGCTTTGCAAGAAGGTTCTCCAGCTTCCCCCTCCTCCCTTCATGGTTTTGTGGTTTTGTTAGGTCCCCGGCCCCGACTCCAGGCTCCTTCCACGCGTGGACTTCGTCTTTTCTACCTTATTGAGATGCCCAACAGCCACTTTCTAACATGTATGCCTTTGGTTCTGAGTAGGGCGAGAGCTGTAATGACATTGATGTCAGGTCAATGTACATTCTGTGTTGTGTATTAATTGTTAAGGTCTGCCCAGAAGCAGTCCCTAACGTGGGTTCGAGTGCAGTGTATTTGAGGGGTGACATGCAGATGAAGAAGTAGATAGAGAAAGGAAGAAGCCTTTAAAAGTTGTGGTGCCCAGCGAGTTAACCCTCTGGGCAACTGGGGAGCCCCCTGGGGCCCTGGGAGACAGCACCAATGCATGCCCCGCCCCAGAGGCAAGGAAGCCGGGGTTTATCTCTACCTCCCGGGGTGGTTATTCTGACAGCTCTGCTTGCCCTGTGGGGACTGACCTTGAACCTCTCTCCAAACGGTGGAGATGGAGTCGCCATTGAAAAACTTCTGAAACAAGTTGGCAGAGTAATTTTATGACTATAGAGAGTAATGACAAAAATTTGGGGTTTCTGTTTAGTATTTGGGTTAAACATTTTCTAGAAATGTATTTTTAACATGGTTTATGAAAGTATTGGTCAGGGACAGATTGGAAGTAAAGCTGATGGTCCTTTACCACCACTAGTTTGAGTGATATTGATCTAGGAGACAGAGACTCCAGAGGAGTAACCTAAAAAACAAAACAAAACAAAAAAACGTAAAACTTGGCCATAAGTGCTAGGAAGAAAATGAGTAGGGACAGACTGTATTTCACGCAGGGTGGTCAGGAAGGGCTTCTTGGAGGAGGTGGCATCTATACCGAGATTGGAAGAATGGGAGGAACCAGCCACAGGCCCTCTGGGGGAGGGAGCTCCAGGTGGAGGGGAGGGTGTGGGCAAAGGCTAGGAGATAAAACAGAGCTTCAGGGCCCAGTGTGCGGGAAGGGAGATGTGGAGACCAACACAGAGCCGTCCTCTTCCCAGGGATGCGGGGTTCTCAGTTCCCAAGCCTCCCACTATCACACTCTCATCTTTTTAAATTATTATTTTTTAAATTTTCAATTATTTCATCTTTTTTAGTTTTTAATTTTTAATTAACATATAATGTATTATTAGCCCCAGGTGTACAGGTCTGCAAATCGCCAGATTTATACTTCACAGCACTCACCATAGCACATACCCTCCCCAATGTCCATAACCCCAGCCCCCCTCCCCCTACCGCCCTCCTCCCAGCAACTCTCAGTTTGTCTTGTGAGATTAAGAGTCTCTTATGCTTTGTCTCCCTCCTGATCCCATCTTGTTTCATTTTTTCCTTCCCTACCCCCAAGCCCCCCACTTTGCCTCTCAAATTCCTCATACCAGGGAGATCACGTGATAGTTGTCTTTCTCCGACTGACTTATTTCACGAAGCATGATACCCTCTAATTTCATCCGTGTCATCGCAAATGGCAAGATTTCATGTCTTTTGATGGCTGCATAGTATTCCGTTGTATATATACCACATCTTCTTTATCCATTCTTCCGTTGATGGACATCTAGGCTCTTTCCATAGTTTGGCTATTGTAGACGTTGCTGCTATAAACATTCGGGTGCATGTGTCCCTTCGGATCACTACATTTGTATCTTGAGGGTAAATACTCAGTATATCACACTCTCATTTTATCCTCATGGCACTTCCATGGGGTTGGCAGACAGATGATGACATGGTGGCCTAGAGAGGGGATGGGGTTTGCCCAGGGGTACAAGCCTGTGTATTACTAGAATTCTGTGTTAAAACCATGGTCAGGCTCCAATAGGCTTAAGCTACAAAAGGTTAAAAAATGGTTTATATAACTGGAAGATCCAGAAATAAACTGAGCTTCAGGTAAGGTTTGATCCAGGACACAAGATTTAACTCAGTCAGTAACATGCATGAACGGGCTCAGGGCTGTGTTACCTGAAACAACCCCCATGGCCAGGGTGTGGGGTTCCCTTGACTGGACTATAAGAATAAGGCCTGGATCCCTGTGCTAGCCCAGGTGGGGTAAAATGGAGGGGCTGATGGGGAGTGACTGCCATGTCCACCTCAGCCGGGAGACCTGAACACTAGGACATGGCCCCAAGGCTGACACATCTTGCCAAGTCACCCATTTTCTCTTCCAGTTAGTTATCCTGGTCCCATGGAGAAACATGGTCAGAAAAATGAACTTCTGCCCTTTAGTGTAAAGCAGGTTTGAAAATCTAACTTGTCTTTTGAGCACCAGCTTGGTGCTGGGCTCCAGGGCTCGGGCTGAGTGTTCGGGGAGGGAAGGCACTGCCTGCATGAAGGAGCTCGGGGACTGGGAGTGCGGGGGACATCAGGACAACACCCTGCCCATTGTCTCTTGGATGAGCGTGTGGGCAGTTGCTGCTGGGACCCAGCTTCTTCTGCCTCTCTCCATCCCACAGGGACTGCCCTGGAGCCCTCACGTCGCCCTTTTTGCTCTGGCTGTTGGGATGCTCTGAGGACATTCGTGCCCAATTGTTCTAGCTTTCCTTAGGCATGATCCTTGGGGGCAATGTGTCTCTCCTGTCTGGTGTCATTGTCCCCCTCGTTTGTCTGGCTTCCGAGTCTTAGGACCTGGGGCTAGAACGATAAGAATGACACCTGGAATCATCTTTGTCATCCGGATCCTGGGTCCAGGGGGCAGCAGTTCACCCCACCTTCCTCCCACTGAGCTGTCGCAAGGTTCTTCCACCTTCTGAGAATCCGGCTGGGGTGTGTGTGCTGGACTGTGTGGCTCTCGTGGTCGGGACCTGCCCCTGTGACATTGGGCGCTGGTACTTGCTGGGTGGCAGTGGCTACAACCAGGCTTTGGGGACCACGGAGCTTGTTGGAATACTGAGTCTCTCCTGTCCTGACTTGGCAGCTCTTGGCCAGCACTTCCTCTGGGACCCTGGGTCGTGGGGTCTCCTCCTGGGCTGTGGGGGGGATGCGGGGCCCACCGGTCAGGTCTCTAGGCCCTGCCTGGCCCACAGTGAGAGCCCAACAGGGAGAGGACAGCCGTTTCCACCGTGACTGTCCACTCTCCCACGGCCTATCATTTGTCCCTTTGTGTTAACCCAGGGTGGCAGGCCCTGCTCTGTCCAGGGTGCTGATGATGCCCCGGGGCTGAGGCTGCTCGCGGCATCTCCCGCAGACCCACCTTCCTTCACTTGTACTTGCTCACTTGCTGGGGCAACAGCCAGCAGCCTTGTGGGTCATCAGCACCACCTTTGGGACATCAGCCCAGAGGGCAGGGAAGTGACCTGTCAGTGCTCAGTGGGGAAGCCTCTGCTTCTGGGACCCTATTGGCGACAGTGGGTGCCCAACTGATGTTCTTTGAATGTGTGGCTGTGGCCTGGGGATCTAACCTGGCCGAACAGAGGGCTGGGGTCCCTCCTCCCATCCTGGGTGCAGGTGGAGCGGTCAGGACCCTGGGGTATTGGTTCAGAGCCCCAAGGCTGAGTCCTCTCCCTCACAATCATGACAGGCTTTCCCAGGGGGATGGGGGCATCATACCCTCTCACATTCCCGTTAAATTCCTGGGCTGCTGAGAATAGGGGTCGGGGCACCCCACCCTCTGCCCCCGCCTCTGCTCCACTTTCCTCTGGAACAGGCTCTGAGGACAGCGAGGATGTTTAATTAATTGCAATTACAATCTTCAAAGGAAGCCGAGAGTTGAAAGTTGTTCCTAATTACTGTGTTATGATGTCGGCCGGCTACCCAAATTGATTGTGTTAGAATTTCCGATGGAGGATTAATTGAGTTGCCGTGAGGACCCACTTGTGTCCCTCCCCCTTTTAGATAACACCCCTGTTCAGCCTTGGAAAAGGCACTGGCCTGGAATGACAATGAAGGCTGGGCTGGCGGAGGCCGTAGGCCGCCATCTGGATGAGGATCTCAATGCAAGGTCAAGGCCGTGGGCATTGGCCTGGGCCAGCCGGATTGGCTCCGGGTGGTCACTCTCATTGCTCACCAGAGGCTTCCTGTTCCCGCCTCCTGGAGCTCCCCAGGGCAGGCCTGCTCCCCCAACCCCTGCGGATGGGTGGGGTCAGGGGACTAGTGCTGGCTGCCGAGTCCTGGGCGCCATGACGTCTGTCACTTCTGGGCCAGAACATTCACTGCCAGTGTGAGTCTCTTGGCCGTGGCGACCCATGCTGCTGGACACAGTGGCGCCTCTGCCATCCCGAGGCCCGGGGCTGGCCTGGGGGCAACTGCGGCAGGTCTTCCCGTCCCAGGGTGGGGGTTGGGAGCAGAGAGACGACGTGGGGGCTTCAGAACAGGCCTTCTTGTGGGGGCGGGCGCTCGTCTGCTCCTGGGGATGAAGAAGACTGACTGCTTGTGCGTGGGGCGCAGGTGTACACGTGGGACACAGGCAGACGCATGCGTCCTCTGTGGGTTCAAGTTTCTGGCGGCAAATCGGGAAACATGTCTGAAAGGGCATGTGGAGTGACAACGGAGGAAAGGCTGGGAAGAAAGGTCTGGAAGGTCTAGAAAGATTGTCTGCTGTGCGCTGGAATAGGTCTGAGGGCGGGCGGAGCGGAGGCCGAGCTGCCGGGAGAATCTAGGCGAACCTGCTGGAAGTAGAGCCGAGTGGGTGAGTAGCAGGGTTTCCTGAAGGTCGGACGGGAAGCAGGGGAGGAGAGCGGCCGGGGACGCCCAAGTCTGGACTGGGGCAGTGGGAGGGATGGAGTTTTACGAACCCAGATGGGAGCCCTCTAAAGGCCTGCGAGCTAACCGGTGCGTGGGGGACACAGGCTGGGCGCAGAGCGAGGTCTCGTCTCACGGTGGCTGAGTCACTCGCATGGCCTGGGAGGGGGACACGCTCAGCCTCCTGGCTCGGTGGGCCCGCTTGCCCGGTGCCTCGTCCTTCTCTGCGTGGTGGGGACGGTCCATGGTGGGGCTGCTGAGGCCTATTTCAGGCCCTAATGCCGAGTTAGGGGTGATGGGTTCTCCTATGGCCCCTTAATTACCGAGCACCAGTGAGCCCTGAAATGACATTAACAAGAGCTGCTTACTGCCCCGGCTCCCTTCCTTCCCCACCATGAGAGAGTTGATGGGGGTCTCCAGGACAGATGGGCGCCAGGGAGGTGTGGCTTCCAGCAGAGGCTGGGTTCCTCCTGGGGGTGGGCCGGGAGGCTTCCGGGGTTCTGAAGTTCAGGCGTCGCTGGGCTCACGGGGGCCCCAGGAGACAGGTGTGAGGGCAGGGCACGGGGGATGCCCGACAGCATCCCAGCCGCAGGCCAGGTGGGTCCCCGTTGTCTCTATCTTCTCAGTTGGGAAAACCAAGGAATGCCACAGTGGCTGGGTGGAGAGTGACCTAGCAGGATCTGGCTCCAGGGTTGTGCCCCCAAGGATGGCCCCACACGGTGGCCAAGTCCCCTGGCCTCTCTCTGAGCTCCGGTGTCCCCATCTGTGAAGTGGGGTGACGGGGTGTCTCCCCACGAGGCGAGGTCAAGCCATCATGGGAACCGAAGGGACGGGTGTGTGTCTGTGCTCAGCCCAGGCCTGGCCCCTCGAGGTCTCCGCCGAAGGCTCCCAATGGCGGGGAGTCCCCGGGGTGGGCCTCCGTCCCCTGACCCCAGTCCTGTCTGCAGTCCCAGCCACGCTGCGACTCAGCTGGTTCCCAGGCCGAGAGCTGGGGCTGGAAGGAGTCCCAGGGAGCCTCCCCCACTCCCCTTAAACGCACATTTGTTCCAGATCCATGAATATGCGATTGTCGCCCACCTCCTCCCGGGGACCGCGAACTTCCTCCACTTCGGTGAAGCTCTGCATTAATCATGGCTAATTGCTAGCGGGACTCGTTTATGTCAAGAGCCGTTATTCCTGGGAATAAAGGGGCATAAAGGATGGCTCCTTTCAGGAAGCTCAGCGGAGCCCGGGAAGGAGCCATGCCAGACGCAGACAAGGCCCCCGGCCCCCCGGCCCCCCGGCCGGCCCACTTCCAGTGGCCCCAACGGCATGTGACAAACACAGGGCCTCTGGCCTTTGCCGAATCTTCAGGGAAATGAGCACATCCATCATGTTCATGCGCTTTTCTGAAGTTGTTGTGAGTTTCCTTGAAACCAAGGAAGGTTTTTTTCTTTTTCCTTTTTTTTGGCAACAACAGCTGGGAATACATTGACACTTTCTAAAAACTGTCACTTATGGCTTGGGGACCGGGTAGGGGAGGAGCCAGGCCTGCCAAGCCCCAGGCCCAGATCTGAGGGCGCACACCAGGCTTTTGCAGAGGTCCATGCTGGGAGGCTGGGGGCGGAGCGAGGCTGGGGCAGGTGTGGGCTGGGCTCTGGGGCAGGCTCAGCAACCAGGACCCAGGGCATGGATCGAAGGGACGGTGGAGAGCACTGTCTGCATGTAACTTATTTTTACTGGAGCGTGTCTTAACGGGTTTATTAACTGGAATATCGGGTCCCTGTTTTCTTAGGATCGGGGTGTGTGTCTGCTGTCTGTTCATCCTGACCGAGGCCACATTTGTGGAGACAGGGGCACGAAAAGAACAGGTGTGCTGAGCTCTGAGTGCTGTGTGCAAGTGCGCATCTGGGTCTGCACATGCACCTGCCTGTGCGTGCGTGCGTGCGTGCTAGTGCGGACGCGTGTGTCTGCGTGTGCGCCTGCCTGTGCGTGCGTGCATGCGTGCTAGTGCGGACGCGTGTGTCTGCGTGTGCGCCTGCCTGTGTGTGCGTGCATGCGTGCTAGTGCGGACGCGTGTGTCTGCGTGTGCGCCTGCCTGTGCGTGCGTGCATGCGTGCTAGTGCGGATGCGTGTGTCTGTTCAGGCACACACGTGCGCACACACATGGATGTCTGTGCAGCCGTATTTCCGTGGGCATCTGCGCCTGCCGTGTTTTTGTGCAGATAAAAAGCCCTGTGCAGTTCTGGAAGCTTCCCCCACGCAGCCGCTCTCTGCTGCAGCAGCTCTCCGAGCTCAGTGGTTTGAGGACCATCTTACTGATGAGGAAAATGAGGCCAAGCTGGTTTGGGGGATGTGTCTGGTGCTCCAAACTGAGATCTGCCCCCCCAGGGACAACTATGTCTGTGAGGCCCATAGGAAGGTGTAGAAGAGTCCAAGGGGTGAGTGGGTGTGGGGAACCCACTCGGTATGCGGAGGCCCCTCCTGTCTCCCACTGCCCCGACCTCAGCCTCCCTGCCTCCAAGCTGTGCTGCTGTGTGTGCTCCTGCAGGTCCCACCTGTGGCTCACGGGTGAAGTGTGGTGGCTGTCCTTCCTGGACCTGCTTCCCTTGGTGGCCCTGGGCAGTCTCTGGCTCCGCCCATACCCCCACCCCCTCCCTCAGGACCCTGAGCCCCTCCCTGTTCCCCCTTCTCTCCATCTCTCTAGTTCAGGCAGTTTCCAGATCACACCTCCTCCAGGAAGCCTCCCTGGCTCCTCCTGTAGCCCAGGTTGGGATCCCCCAGGGCTCACTCCCCAGGGATATTGCCAGTCTGAGTGACAGTCGCTCGGCTATGCGCCATCTGCTGCTGGCGGGGCTGAGCCCGTGTGCGTGCAGCCACAGAAGCTAATGTTCTGTGGTGCTGTGTGTCGGTGAGGTGAGCCGCCCGCTGGAACCTCGGGCTGGAATAGGAACCCCATCTACTGCCCTCAATGCTGAATTCCACTCCCACGTCCCCGGTCGATGGCAGACAGGTTCCTGCTGTGGCCAGTGCTGGCTGGGGGTACAAGCTTCTCATGATGGGGGAAGGACCCAGATGCCAGTCCTCAGCCATGCTCAGTGTGGTGGTCGTGGCTGGCTGGGAGCAACCTGTGTGCCCTGAGGCCAGCCAGCCCCTGACCTGCAAACCACCTAAGGGCAGAGTGGGGGTCCTTTCTGTCTGCATGTCTGCCCCGACAGCAGAGGGGCCTAGAGGAGCGGGCAGAGCAGGGGGAGGAACAGTGGAAGACCGGCCCAAGGTTGGGGAGATGCAGGCCGATCCCCTGGGCCTGTGCAGGCTAGATCTAGCCAGGATCCCTGCTCCTTTAGGGCAGGGAGCCCTGCATCCCCCACCCCCAACAGCTCTGCAGCCCGAGAGCTGGCGATTTGGGCAAGAGCACAGGACCTCCCGTACAGGTGCTCGGTCACAGCCCACTGGACATGGCCCAGCCCTCAGGTGGCTCAGGAGGCCGGGCAGCCCTGTCCCTCCCAGGGGGACTGTTTGCAAGAACCCTTTCCATGCATCCCCAGGGCCGTGGCCTGGTGAGAGAGTGGACTCCTGCCCCATTCGCAGAGCCGGGCCATAGGCCGTGGTGTCCCAGCATCCAGACCATGACGGCTCGGCTTCTTCCACCCCCTGCCCTCCATCCCAGCCCCATGGATTGGCGAGGCTGCCCTGGCTCCTTGCCTCTCATCAAACTCCGTCCTCCCAGGAGAGAGCCTGGGCTTCCGGGGCGGAAAGATGCGGGCTCACACCCCCGTGTCTCCTCTCGGTAGCTGAGCCGATACGGCAAGGGTCTCCCTGTCCCGGCCGCTGGCTCCTCATCTGTGCTCTGGGATGGAGTGGAGTGAGGTGCGGAGAGGACCCCCGGGGGGACTGGGTGGGGAATCTGGCTGTGCCGCTCGGCTGGGAACCTCCAAGTCCCCAGGCAGGCTGGGCCACCGTGCGCTGTGGAGCCTCAGCTAGGGACCAGATGGCGTTTTGAGCATTTTAATAAGAGCTATTTGCAGTGTTGCTGCCATAAAAAATTCCTGCTTAATGAGCAAATGCATGTCGGTAGCGAGTTAAAGGCGCTTGGATGTTTTAAATATTATGTACGTCGTGTTCGTGTTAACAAACCTGATTTTTAATTACACCTTCCCCTGCTGCCTGGCTGGGCCGAGGGTAGGCGAAGGGAGAATAAAATCAGGCAAACGGGTGCAGTTTGCCGTCAGGAGCAACAGCCGGTTTCTGGAGGTCTCCCTCCTTGCTGACACTCCACTGATGGCCACCTGGACGTGGAGCCTGGTGGGGATGGGGAGTGATGTCACGGAGCCTGTCTTCCTTCTCAGTAAGGCTGGAGCCCTGACCCTAGCCACATGCTCACCTTGACTCTGGTCCCATGCTGAGCCCTGCCCCCAGCTGGAGCGTGTACCCCGATCCCTGGTTGAACACTAAGTCCAATCCTGGTGACATACTGAGCCCTGATCCCAAACACTGAACTCAGATCGTGGTTGTAGACTGAGCCCTGACTTAGATCACAGGCTGAGCCCTGATCCTGGGGATTCATTGAGCCTTGACCCTGGTTATAGACTTTGTCTTATTCCTGGCAGTGTCCTGATCCCTGATCCCAGCCACGGACTGGGCCATGAGCATGTTCACAGACTAAGGCCTTCCTCACGTGCCGATGACCTCGGCTCGCTGGCGGGTGGTCCCGGGTGGGGAGGCTGGTGGGTCAGGGCACTCAGGGAAGTCCTGTGGGCCCAGGGATGTGATTTGGGCCTTGGGGAGCAGCTGACATGACCCCCAGCTTCCCAGGCACCCGAATGTCTTCCCACATTCAGTCCAAAACGTTCCTTCCCGCTGCCCCATGATGGTTCTGAGCCTCTCAGGAACCTGTCGTCGCAGGGGACGGATGGCATGGTCACTGCTGTGCTGTGTCCATCTGGTAGGTCCGTGCGTGTGGGTGCTGCTGACTTCTCCACATGCCCCCAGGGACTATCTGCTCCCCTCCACAGACGCAGGTGAACTCCCCCCCTGCCCCACATCGGGTCAGCATGGTGGCAGTCAGCTTTACCAGGAGAGGAGCAGGGTCCTGCTGAGGTGGGGCCCCAGGAGGAGTGGCTCCCAGGAGGCCAGGTGGGTCAGTCTTGGGATGAGCTGTGCAGGGAGGAGGGCCCGACAAAGGGAGGGGCCCCATGGCCACCGCCAGCATTAAATGCCTAAGCGTCCCACCCCCCTTTTCTGGGGACATTCTGCTGCGAGTGCAGCCTGGGGCCGGGGAGGGGAGCTGTCTGTTCCAACATGGTCTGCCTGGGCTGAGATGGCGGGCTTTGCCCAGAGAGGCTTCTGAGGGCTTCTGCTTGCTGGCTGTGTGAGCTTGGGGAAGCTGCAGAACCTCTCTGAGCTGCCGCTTCCTCTGCTTGAGGGTCACCCTCCCCAGTGGGGTAAGTGTGAGAGGGCGCGCACCCCGGGGCCCTTACCCGGAGCCCAGCCCTGGAGGGGCTCAGTCCCTCGGGAGCCTGTGCCCTGGGCTGTGAGTACACGTGCTCCTCCCCGGCTCCCCAGCCCCCAAGGGTGACAGGATGGCTGCTTGGGACTGGAGGTGAGGACTTCCTTCCCTCAGGTGCAACAGTTTCCCCTGAGGGCAGGCCTTGTTAGGGACAAGTGACATCACTGTGACCATCCATCTGGTGGGCTCCTGGAGGGGAGCAGTTTTGTGAGCTTTGCCCTTGGCCTCTGCAGATAGCCTGGAACACGGGGGGGTCCCCAGGGAGGGGCCGGGGCCGGCCGGGGCTCGCTCCCTTCCCTCCTGGTCTGTCCCTCCTCCCCGCATGCGCATGCGAGCGGTGGCCAGCGGCGACTGCCGGTGGCGGACTTGGCCCTTCCGTGGGCATTTACCGAATACCTACTCGGAGCCGGTACAGGCTGGGACACACCGTGGTTGAGACATGACTCCTGCACTCCCAGGGCTGCGAGGTGGGCGCTGCGTGGGTCCGCAGATGCTCTGGGACCGCGGTGATGGCTTGGGGGATGGACAGAGGTTGCAGGGGGAGGGGGGTGATGATGTGACTTGCAGCCGAGCCTCAGCGGGGAGATGGAGGCACTGGGGACCTGGCCTTTGCATGCAGGGCAAGTACGGCCAATGTCTGAGGGGGCCCAGGGTCCTGGGTCCGGCCGGGTGTGCGGCCCCGGGCTCAGCACTGCCAGGCGCTGGCTGCGTTTCCCGTGTGTAAAGGGTGTGAACTCCCCCAGCCTGCCCCTCCTCCGCGCTGGGCTCTATTCCAGGAGGAGACGAGAACAAAGATCCCTGCCCTCCCGGAGCAGACCTAATACTTCGGTTCTCAAAGTGTGGCCTATGGAAGCCTGAGGGGGCCCCAAGATGCTCTCAGGGGCCCCAGGGGATCTGAACCATTGTCAGAGCCACACACAGATGTGTTTGCCTCGTCTGTGCTGACAGCCACGCAGGGTGTGAGGTGACCGACCGGCGGGTACGTAAGAGCGTGGGCACCGTCCTCCGTGCATGGACCGCCAGTCCCCAGCGCCCCACACGCGTGCAAAGCCCCAAACCAAAGCCCTTTCCCTTCATCTGGCCTTTGGGGATGCAGGGCCAAGCATCCGTCAGTCTGGGCTTGGAGCACGCGTGTGTGCAAGCCTCCTGGGAGAGTTACGAGCTCAACTAGTGTCATGTCCCCTCTCCCCCAAGAGAAGGGCGCCTTGCTGGCGGACAGGGTGTGGCCCGGGGCCAGCCCGGAGTGGAGGGAGCTGGGACAGGACCACAGTCCAGGGGGCCTGCACTTGGACCCGACTGCCCAGCAGCCAGCGGCCCCGGCGGGTTCTTTCCCCGGGACCCCCTCTCTCTGGAATGCAGGAGAACTACCCCTGCCATGAAGGCCAGAGGGGATGAAGAGTCCTGCCCTTGTAGAGGTTCTGAAAATGACCCCGATCATCCCTGCGAATGACAACCTTCCTGCAAACCTTAGAAAACGGGTCCCCCATGTCTGCTTTCAAGACGCTGAGGCTCAGGGTTGCGAGATGACCCGTCCAGGACTCCACAAGTGAGCAAGGACCGCGGCAGCTCTGCGGTCCACTTCTGAGGTCTGCCCGGTGACCCGTGGGGTTTCCCCACACCCGCACCCCAGCCTGGTGTGTAGCTCAGGCCTCCGCAGAGCTGATTTCCCAGGGACTCCCCCTCCGAGCTGGCTTCCCGGCCGTTGTCATGAGAACCGCTTTCTCATTGCCGCATGCCGCTGGCGGAGGCCAGGGCGAAAGGACAGAAGGAAGAAAGGGCTGAACGAGCCAGGCTGAGGGGCTGAGAAGGGCGGCTGGCTTCTGGGGGGCCTGGATGGGTGGGTGATCTGCATGTCAGACTCCCGTTGTGTCCGGAGTAAGGAGAGGTGCAGGGCTGACCTCAGCCAGGATGGCCGTTGTGAGCCGTTGCAGTGGGACCTCTGGGTTTTGGTGGTGCCACGTGATTTCAGCCAGGGACCTAGGAACCCCCAAAGCTCGCCCGCCAATCGCTGCACCCCCACGGCCACAGGGGATCAATAGGCAGGACAGGGAGGGCGTCAGGCCAGGGAGGGCGTCGGGCTGAGGACTGCGGGCCACTTGTGGCAGCCGCCTAAGTATTCCGTGACTGGGCAGGCTCTGGGCAAGGTGTCCTGGGGGCTGGGCGGGTGAGGCGGGCTTGGACGTGAGCCCATGTGGCCAGGGAGCCGAGGGCACTGAGATGGGGGCTGTGGGACAGAGGCAGCCACGGGAAGCTTTGGATGGACATTTTATTTTATTTTATTTTATTAAGTTTTTAATTTATTTGACAGAGGTCACAAGTAGGCAGAGAGGCAGGCAGAGAGAGAGGAGGAAGCAGGCTCCCCGCTGAGCAGAGAGCCCGATGCGGGGCTCGATCCCAGGACCCTGAGATCATGACCTGAGCCGAAGGCAGAGGCTGAACCCACTGAGCCACCCAGGCGCCCCTGGACGGACATTTTTAAAGAGTCACTTGGCTACTGAGATGGGGGGCCAGAGTAGGAGATGGCAGGAGTGGGGCAGGAAGCCCCTGGCCTGGGCTGAGGCTCCACAGAGAGGGAAGGCGGCAGGGTGTGGGGGCGGGGCCTGGGGGTTCCCCATGACTTTTTCATGGCGGTCTTTTCCTGATGGTGGCCTGGAACCAGGCGGGGGCCTCTGGAATGGACAGAGAAGGACAGGACGACTTCAGGACACTGATGCAAGGGGTCAGAACCTGTGTGCTGACCGACAGCTGAATCGGGGGTGTGCCGGAGGAAAGGAGGGAGCCCTCAGGGCGGGCACCCCACCCAGCTCGGTGGGGCAGTAGGTGGGAAATGCACCTGGACCCCTGGGGGAAGGCCCGGACCCCGGATTCCCCACAGCAGGTCCTGACGGTGTTTCCCTGTCCCCCTAGCCCTCGGGGGCCACTTCCAGCCCCATCTGAGCTCCAGGCACCTTTGGTCAAACAGGGGCACCGGCTGGGTCCCCGTGGTTGTTGCTCAGGCAGCCGGGCAGACCCCAGAATCACTGCAAGGTGGGGCTCCTCTTCCTCCTGCCTCTGGGCCCAGCTCACCTAGGGCTCTGGGTTGCTGTGCAGTCGAGGCCGCCGCCCCTGGACATGGCCCAAAGGACAGCCCGCACGGGGTGAGGTCACCAGGTCCCGTGTCGGCTCTGCGGGAGACCCTGGGAGTGACCGTGAACCCTTGCTGGCTCGCAGGCGGACGCCCGCTAGTGAAGGGCCAGAGAGCCCAGCTGCCCTTCCGGCCTCGTCTCCTGGAATTTCAGGGCATTTGTGGGGTCTGAGATCCACCTGCCCCTCCCTCTGGCCATGATGGGGCAGGGCTGGCTCATCCCTGGGCGCCAGAGCTGCTGGAAGATCCTCTCTCTGAAGACACACACTGCACAAAAATGGCAGCCTGGCCCCCGTGAGCATACGCTGCCTCTGGGGGCGGGGGCGGGGGTGGTGGCGGCGGGGACCGAGGCCTGGGGACGGGCTCCGCGCTAGAGGCCTTGGAGCTCCGGGGGAGGGTGTCTGCGCCGCCAGCCCTGCTGTGGGCACGGCCGACCGGAGCTACTTCCTCTGAGACACCTGCAGTGGGCCAGATGCTGCCGTAGGTGGTCTGTTGCCTCCCAGCCCTGCCAGACAGGTGCTGTGTCCTCTCCCTCAGGTAAGGACACTTGGTGCAGAGACACTAGGTAACTGCTGGTCACAGAGAGGAGGGTGTGGAGCGGGGCTGGACGCCTGACCCCCAGGGAGATGGCGCGCGGCTCACACGGTGAAACAGACTCATTCATCCCGCCGCCCGCTCGCCGCCCGTCTGTCTGTGCGCCGCCCGTCCACCCACTGCTCATCCGTCCGTCCATCCACCACTTACCTGTCCATCCGTCCATCCCTCACCCTCCCACTTACCCCCCCCACTACTCATTCATCCATCCATCCACTAGCTATCTGTCCATCCGTCCCCTACTCGTCTGTCCGTCCATCCACCCATCCATCCACCCATCCATAACCCACCTGTCCATCCGTCCATCCAGCCAGCCAGCCACA
>JAHRIG010000026.1:2328975-2385840 GCA_020311275.1 Eira barbara | reverse complement strand
CATCCATAACCCACCTGTCCATCCGTCCATCCAGCCAGCCAGCCACACATCCATCCACCATCCATCCATCATCCACACATCCATCATTCGACCACCACCTCTCTGCCCCTCCATTTCTGGCCTCGATGCTGAATTCTCATGTCAGATTGGGCTGGCTCACGGTGTGAGCTCGAGGACATGCCAGGGGGCTCTCTGGGCCTCAGCCTCCCCATCTATGAAATGGAGGGGGTTGAAGTCAGAAAGCATCTCACCAGAGCCCCCCGGAGCGCCGCACGCTCGGGCTCAGGGGGCAACTCTCTGCACGAGCCCTGCCCGCCTACACGGGCGCAGTCTAGTGACTTAGATCCAGAGCGTGGTGGTCTGGCAGCCTGCTTCTCCCCTTCTTCTGCCCTGCCTGCCTTTTTCTCCAGCAGCCCCTGTTCCGGCTTCTCCTCCTCTCTCCAAATTCAGGGTGCCCTTCCACTCTGGGGGACGCCTGGAGAACCCGCTGATGAGGTCTCTTCCTAGCACAGCAGCTCGTGACATGGCCTTGGAGCCAGACTGCTTGACTTGCCTTCTGGCTCCATTCACTGGTCTCTCTGTGCCTCGGTTTATCCATCTGTGAAGTGGGGGAGTTCCCATCTTAGCAGGTGGTTGGGAGGAATCAGTGGGGCCTTGGACCTAAGGTCCTCGCAGCAAGGCCCAGCCCACATGGCTGCCCGTGTGTTGGCTCTTATTATGGGGAGCCAGGAGCGTCTGGGCGCCCGGTGAGGGCTGGGCCCCGTTCTGGGGTCCGGGGCTCAGGGACGAGTGACCCCATTGGGGCCCCCTTCTGGTCAGTGAGCGGAGGCTGGGTTGGCCGCGCCAGGGAGGGGCTTCTGGCTTGGGCCGAACCTGCTCCATCAGGCCCAGTGTGTCTGCAGGGCCGCGTGTTCAGAAATGGGAGTGTGTGCTGGTTCAACCTTGGCGCGGCTGGAGACTTCTTCTGGGCTGGGCGGTCATCCGGAATGCCCCCCAAATCCACAGCACCCTGGGGGTGTGGGGGGTCCTTCTGTCTGCACCCTGGTTTCTACCTGCTGCGGCAACTGTCGGCCTCCCCTTTGGGACCTTTGGGACCCGATTACCGGTGAGGAGAGTGGGGCGCGGGGCCGGGAAAGGCTTCTGGGGGGCAGCGCACTCGCTCCTCCAGGAGTTCCCTGCGGCCTGCACGGCTGCCTCACGGGGAGGGAGGCAAGACGGGCTTTCCAGGATGGGAGCCCGCGCTGCTGCTTCCTCATCTGCGACGGGATGAGCAGGGTGGCCTCCGCTGTTTGCTCCCATCAGAGGAGGCCCGTGGGCAGGCAGGGGAGCTGAAGGAGCACCGTCGCGGTCTCCAGCACCTCTGCCTTCACCCCGGGGGGCGCGGGGGCCCTGGGTCCTGACTTATGGGGTGAGGAGCCCTCCCTTCCACCCTTGGGTTGAGGAGAGCAGGTCAGGGGGCTGTGGCGTCTGTCCAAGGCCACCCGGCTCTGAGTGAAGGTTGGAGAGAGTGTAAACTCAAGGTGACGGGGCCCCCAGCTTATGCCTCTTACACACACATGCACACAAGCAAACCCCTTGTCCACAACACGCGCCCATCACACCGGCGTGACACGTGCCGTCCCCATCAGACACATAAATCCTCCCCCCCGCTCATGTCCTTCTTGGCACATACATTAGACGGTCACACAGACCTCACTCAGAAACTGTGGTTTGCTTGTCACACGTGCACAGAATGCACGCGTGGACAGGCGAGTGCGTCCATCCCTGCGGCTGCTGCAAACTGACGGCCACCTGGGGCCTACGTGCTCACCTGCCTGGGGTCACAGGTGCAGCTCAGTGAGTGGGCGCTCGGGGCGTGTCGGGGCCGCCCATCTCGCCTTGCTGGGCTTTCTCCCCGGGAAGCTCGTCAGAGACAGGTGGGAGAGGGATGTGGGGAAGGGAGCAGCGTCATGGCACCCCACAGCCGCTGCCTCCCATCCACAGCCTCGCCTTTGCCCTCCTATCTCCCCACGGAGGGACTTTCTCATTCTGCCGCCTTGATTTTCACCAGCCAGCTCTGTGCCGGCCGGGGAGGTGAACGAGGAGTCCGTCTGGGGGACAGATGACCCCAGTGCCCTTTCGGACGCCAACCCTTTTGGAAAGAGCTGGAATCCATCGCTGGGCACTGACATCGTTCACTGCTGGAGGCCAAGCTGCTGAAAATGTAAATTTCTAATTAAACTAGAAATTAATCCTCTCCCCCAACTACCTGCTATCTCCAGCCAGATGAGCAAAAGTTTTATGCTGCTAATTAATGTAATCGCCCGTTAGCTTTATTTACATAAGCAGATATAATTCACACGGCTTTGCGGGAGCTGATGGAGAAACTAAACAAAATTTTTTTAAGTTAAAAAAATTAATTACCATGATCCTCCCTCTTGTATTCTAATCACAGTCTTGCAGGGGTCCCTCTTTGGCACTTCCTGAAGCCCTGGGCTGGCACCTTCTTTGATGAACCGGGAGCTTGTTCCAAACGCGGGGAGAGGCGGTGAAATTGCCACGGAGCCGCTCGGAGGAAGATGCCGCGTCCACACATGAAAGACCCGATGGCTGTGATAATTATTTACGGTTTCTGGTGCTGGGGCTTTTGTTACTCCGTTAAATAGACTCTAAATACCACATTAAAATCTTGAAAAGTTCCTGGCAGATTAATAAATCATATTAAGGGCTCTGGCATTCGGCACATTTTTCGGGGGAGGTTTGAGTCTGGTGACTGTGTCCTCGGTCGCTTCCCTAGAGGGTCCGCGCCTGGAGTCTGCTGAGGGAACCAGCGGCAGGCGAGGAGGTCACCTCCCTCCAGGGGTGCGGGCGGGGACCCCAGTCTGCCCCAAAGACTCAGATATTCCAACAAGACGGCTGTCATCGGGGGGGTCTTGGGTAAAGGGTACAGACCAGTGCGTCCTTGGGGTGGGAACAGTGGAGTTGGTCTATGAGTCAATCATCAAACACCTGGGTGCCACCGAGCCGAGTACGCAGCCGCCTGACTTGTGTGTTGAAGCGGACCCTCTGTGCAAGCTGGGTCTGAGCTCTGACCCCCTACCTGTGAAGGAGACCTCATTAGGAAATGGGTTCTGCGTAGCTGGAAGCAAGTCGGATGAGGTCAGACTGGAAGGTAGGTGGCCCACCAATTGCCGTGACGGGCGTCCTCGTGAGAAGAGAGGAATCTGGACACAGACAGAGACTGGAACGATGTGTCTGCGGCCCGGAACGAGGGAGGCGGCAGCAGGGTCTCCGTCAGCGCCTCCCGAAGCCGCCGTCTGGCGCCTGCCCCTCAGCTCTCCGCCTCCTGAACGGTCAGTGTCTGCAGGTAACGCTCCCTGGGGTGTGGCCTTTGTTACTGTCCCCTGTGCCCCCCCAGGAAATGGGTACACGGCCTTGGGGACCCTCTCCTCTCCTGAGGGAGACAGACAGACAGCAGGGAGCCTCCTGGATGGAGCTCAGGGTGCCCTGGTGTGTGTCGGGGCGCAGGGTACGCGGTACAGCCCAAGGGTCCGGGACGGCTCCCTGTGGCTCTTCCCTGAGTCTTGTCCTGCCCCTTCCTAGCCCTACCCCTTTCACCCGGCCGCCCCTCCCCTGACCCCCCCGTTCTGTGACCCTGGCCCACCGGACGCCTGTCCCGACACCGCCTCCATTGAGAAGCTTCCTTGAGCCCGGCGGACCTCCCCTTCTGCCTCCAGCGCTCTGCTCTGTCCCTCGGCGCCCACGCACGGTGGCCGCATCACCATGATTCTGACCGCTCTCCTCCCCTACGAGACTGGGAGCCCCTTGGAGGCCTCACTCCACACCGTGCCCTAGTGTGTCCCTCTGCGGTACACCCAGGGCCGGCAAATGTCGGGCAAACGCAGGACGCGGTGTGCCCTTGTGGCCTGGCGAGCGCGGGAGCGAGCGTGGGAGCAGAGCGCGCTTGGGTGCCCGGCTCTGCCCAGCACTGGCCACTGGGAGCCGTGCAGGCCCCCTAGCCTCCGGGCCTCGGTTTCCACTCCTCTGACACAGAGGGGGCGTCCTCAGCCCCGTGTGCCTCCCGCAGGGTGAGCAGGGCCCGCCGTGGCCTTGGCCCGCACCTGCTCCGGGAGGGCATCTTTGCCTCTGCCTGGGGAGGACACCTGTCCTGGCTCCCACCCACCTGCCGGCCCGTGTCTGGGACCAGCATCGCCGAGGGACCTGAGGCCTGGCTCCCAGAGAGCCCCGCGTGGTGAGGGAGGAGAGGGCTGCTCGGGGGACGGCAGTGGGAGCAACTCCGAAGCGCACCCGCCCCCCCTTGCCGAGAACAGCTGCAGAGTCGGCGTCTCCTTCCCCCACAGAAATTCTGGGGTGTTTTTTCCCCTCCTTGAATGAGGGAAAGAAATGATGCTGAGTAGCAAGTAATTACCCAAATCGAGGCGGAAATCAGGCATGAAAGGGGACAAATGAAGAGGAAACGTCCCCCCTCGGCCCTTCCTCTCTGTGCCCCACCTGCCGCTCCGCCTGCCGCCCTGGCGACAAGGACGCTGTCCTTCGGAAGCCCCCACCCGCCGTCCCCTGCCTGCCGCCCGCTCCCGGGACCTGGGCACAGGGCCGCGGCCGCCAGGCTTCCACATCCCCAGTCGGCCGCCATCCTTCGTGCCGGGACCCAGCAGTCTTCTCCTTCCCTCCTCTTCTGGTCACGCCGACCACCCCCGTCCACGGGGGAAGGTGACAGGAAGCCCACGGCGAGCTGCCCTTCCGGCCCCCGGCGCAGCGGGTGTCAGCACGTCCCTGCAGGCCCCGCGGGGTGGCCGCCCCTGCTGGGGTGCCTGCAGGAGTGTGGGGGCCCGGCCCCCAGCTCCCGGGAGGTCCACCTGCCCGGGCGAGCGACTCACCTGGCAGAGCCCTCTGGGAGTAAGACGGTTAATTTCGAAGCCAACAGCTTAGGTTTGTCCGAAGAAAGCTGTGGACCATTTCGGAGCCCAGCTGCGGTGACATGGACTCCAGCATCCAGCCCAACACCCCAGGGCACAGGTCGGGGGGTTCTAGCATTTGCAGAGCTGGGCAGCCATCACCATGGGGAATCTGAGAATGGTTTCGTCGCCCCACGAGGAGCCTCTCTTTCCCAAGCCTCCCTGTGCCGGGGCCTCCTTTGCTTTGTAGCCGCGAACCCGCCGATGGCCTCTGTGACTTTGCCCATTCTGCACGTTTCATATGAATGGAATCAGCACCACGTGGCCGCGTGGTGGTCTCGGGCTCAGCCACGTGCAGCAGCTGTCCCCTCCTGTGCACACACAGAGGCTTTCTTGGCGTGGGTCAGCGGCTGGCTGCCAGGACCGTCTGCACACTGCCTGATGGGGGGAAGCTGTGCTGCCAGTGGCACCGGAGGGCCCGTCTCTGGGCCGACGGGTGTTTTCAGATGGCCTGGGCGCACACCGGCTGTGGACCTGCTGGGCCACACTGTGGTTCTGTTTCTCCACCTCCTCGTGGCACTGACCACACACCTTGGTTCCAGCCGCCCTGGAGGAACCGGGACGCAGGACAGGAAGCAGCACCCCCTTCCAGGGATGTGCTGGCTGGGGAGGAAGTCGGGTGCTGGGGCGACCAGCACGTGCGCTGGCCCTTGTGCCTGGAGCAGGGCCAGCCTCACGGTCAAGGGGCAGCACCCAGCGCCTACCGTTTCCTGACTGTGGTCCTTGTCCCTCTGCCACTCCCTGCCTCTGGTTCCCCTACTGTAACACTGATGCCTCAGAGGGCTGTTCTCTTAGGTTGGGTGGCCCCTAAAAGTATATTCTGAGCAAGGGAGCGAGTGCATGTGTTTTATTTTGAGGTGTGTGGGATCCCAAGGAGCAGCTGCAGAAGGGGGTGCTATCAAGCCAGTGACCACGTGGACGCCTGGACCTCGGTCGGGCCGGCCCGCTGTGCCATCTCTCCGGGACAGCCGGGGGGCGTGAGTTGTCGGTGCGGCTGAAATGGGAACGTCCAACCCCAGGAAGGCGGCAGGTGCTTTCCGTCTCAAGACGGGCCTTCACGCTCTGGAGCGGGCGAGCTGTGCTCCTGGTGCTCCGTGTGCCAGACATGGAGGCGGAAGACAGTGGGGAAGAGGGAACCAGCTGGGCACCCTTCCCACGAGGCCGCTGGAAGAAGCACCGGTCTTGGAGCCCATGCTACGGAGCCCATGCTTCCTGGATTGCGGTTGGCCAACCTCCATGATGGAACCAGCATGGCATCGGTTCCTCGCTCTGGCAAGGTGTGCGGCAGACCAGCAGGGGTGGCCAGAAGTGACCGAGCATTTCCCCTGGCAGCCTCTGGGGTGATGGGGGAGCAGACAGACGCGGCGGCCCCAGCCAGGGACTGCCTCTGGGGGCTCATTTCCTTAGCTCCCAGGGGGAACCTTCTGCTGAGGCTGTGTGGGGATGAACACAATCCCGGTGCATTCAGCTGGTGCTTGATAAATGCTCGGTGCCCAGCATTGTGGTTGAATGTCCATGGGGGGAGCCCTGGGGCCCTGTTCTGCCCCGGAATGAGGCAGAGGTGCCGGGAAGGGCACTGTGGGGTCCTGCTGCAGGTCCCCATCACTGGAGGTGGGAGTGGCAGTGGCGGGCTCCTCTCCTCTCTAGAAAGTGACATTTGGAAGGAGGCGGGCATGGGGCTCACTTAACATTTGAACGCCAGCAGTGAGTGCTCCCCAGGGCCAGTAGACGCGCTGGCGGGGACATTAGCTGGGCCGCAGGAGCTGGCCCGGAACGTGCGGGCTGGGTTTAGGGGCTCCAGAGGTGTGCCTAAAGCTAATGCCCCGGCTTCGTCCTCCTGGCCCAGCGCGGAGGGGAGGAGGTGTGCGCAGAGAGGTGGGCAAGGGAAACGGCCCCGGGTCTGGCCCTCTCCTCCGTCTGCAGCCCCAGCTGGACCCCTGGACCTCCCTCTCCAGGACCGACTTCCCAAACCCGCATCCAAGCAGCGGTCGCCCCTGCCTTCTGTGTGACACTCCGATGGCCTCACGCTAGACCCGGCCCCTCCCATGTACCCGCAGGCAGCTGGTGCTCTCCTTTCTCCCACCCTTTGGAAGATCGGGGGGTCCTCTCCTCCCCCAGGCCTCAGCTTTGGGGGTCCCGGGACCGTCTGCACTGTGGTTCTTTGGGGCTTCAAGGAGAAGGGGCCAGAGCGGGGCCTCCTGGCCGTCCCGTCCAGCCTCCTCCCCCGGCCGGCCCGAGGTGCACTCCTGGGGTGTCTGGGGAGGTCCCAGTGCCTGTGCACTGGGCCAGTGTGGTCGTGACTCAGAGCAGGGACCTCATAGATGCTGGTGGGTGAGGCGAGGCAGGGCCCCTCTGGGAGTCGGGTGGGCGTCCCTCCCTGGCCCTGCACTGGGCTGAGTGCCCCTGAGACTGGGGCTTAGAGATGGTCTCCGCCAGCCCGATGCAAAGCCTGGTGGCTTCCTCGAGGACCCAGAGGCTGGTCAGAGGCTCCATAGCAAAGGGCTCGGTGGCTCCGCCGCAGGAAGGACTCTGTGGGCGCTGGACCCATGCTCCTGCCTCAGAGAAGGAGGGGCTGACGTGATGCCAGGCCCCACCTGCCTCCCTGTCTCTCCCAACTGGCCAGACACACCTGCACTTGTGGGTGGGGGCGAGGCAGGGGGTCTCTGCTGCCTCTGTCACCACCTCTTCTGGGACACATGCTCCTCCAAGCTGGCAAGCGTTTCATCCGCCCTGGGCTGGACCCCTGGGGACTGAGGACATGTCCTGGCCGGTTGGCCATGACTCGGGAATGTGCGATGGGTCTGCCTCACGCTGGGAAGCCTCTTCCTCTGTGTATCCCTGGCCAGCTGCTGGTCACTGTCGGTCACTGCTGGTCCATGCTGGTCCATGCTGCTCCCTGTGGCCTCAGCTGCATGTCCAGAACCAGGCCTCCAGGAGAGAAGGCAGGATTTTGCATAGACCCCCTGTGCCGTACCCATAGAGCATCTAGAAGCCCCCCGGGGGTCATTCAGTGGCAGGCCTGTTTCCTCTGCTGTCTGCTCGGATCAGTGGGGCCCAGGCACTGCCCCCTACCAGCTGCACTGAGAAGCCAGGAGCACCTTCCTGGGTCATCTCATGGCACAACATTCCGGGTGCCGCCCATCCTGTCCATAGAGGTTCTGCCCTTCTGCTCAGGCCCCAGCGTGGGCTCCAAGTGCTGACTACGTCCACACAGCCCAGCCTGTGCCACCTGCCGCCAGGGTCGCTTCCTCAGGAGGCTTGGTCCTGGCCCCTGTGTGGTGAGCAGGACCCTCTGTGTCCCACACAGTCACAGCAGGAGCCTGGAGCAGCAAGCATCCCCTTCTCTGCTGATGGCGCTGCCTTGCCCATAGCTGCCCGAGTCTGGGGGCCCGTCTTGGGCTGTACAATCCTCTGTGCCGGGCACTGACCCGGGAGCTGGGAGGGTAAGAGGGCATGCCAGCGGGCAGGGTAAACAGGGACGTGGCCCAGCAAACCGAAGCCAGGATTCTTCAGCAGGGAGAGAGGCAGGGCTAGGAGAGGGAGTGGGGGAGCTCTCACCCCGGAGCACAGTCGGCAGGCAGTAAGTGCACAGGGCACACAGGATGAGCCTGTCCTTGTAGGCTGTGTTGTCTCCCCCATTCCTCTGCCCGGCATCAGCCAGTTCCCCTCCCCCAACCATACCCTGCTTCCCCAAGGCTCCTGCTTGCTTCCTGGGACCCGGGCCACGCCCTGTCCATCTCAGCTGCACCCACATGGGATTCCAGAAAAGCCCAGCACCAGCGGACCCCTTCCAGATTTCTGGGGTACTGCTCTGACCAGCTTTTCCTGCTCTGCTGTGGGGTTCCTGCTTTTGCTCCCTGGTCTCGTGCTCCCTTTCTCTGGTGGCCTCTCTACCTCTCCTTGACCCATCTGGACCCAGGTCTCCCGTGGGCTCCTTGGGAACCCCCCAGTCACAGCTCCTGCTTTGCAAGGCCCTCCTCGGATCGTCCCTCCGGAGAATGGCCGAGCCACCTGCCTCCTGGGCCTTCTCAACGAGGAGCCAAACCTAAGTGGGCTGCCGCGTCCATGGTGTGCTGACTCGTTCTGCAATGTGACCTTGTCCCATCTTGAGTCACAGAATTGCTTTGTGCCTTTTCTTTGCTCGCAGTGACCCCGCACACATTACTCAAAACAAGTGGATGGCTAGTGGGGAAGGGCTTGTCCAGCTCCGGATCTAGGATGATGCTCCTGCTCACTTCCCCGGGGACCTCCCCTCCTCCATCGCTCGGCACCCCTCAGCTCCACGGCCACCTGACGCGGCTCCCCCTGCCAGCCCTCAGGGACGCTCTGCCCTCAGAACTGTCACTCCCACTGCCCCACGCCCCATGGGGGCTCTGTGAGCCCGGCTGACCTGGAGATGCTGTCCAGGACCCTGAGTGTGGGGCAGAAGGTGGAGGGGCTTGGCCTCAGTGACAGCCCCCGGGAGATTCGGTCGCCCAACAGTCGAGTTCTTGCCAAGAACCCTCAGCCTCCCTTCTTCTGCCCTGGGCACAAGTGCCTCTCTCTTTTGATTGAAACTGCACAATGGATTTGCTCTCGTGACTCAAGTCCAGATGGAAGCAATAGTGACTGTAGGTAGTTGAGTCTCAGTCCCTCTTTCCAGTGGGGGCTGATCTGGTCTGATCGTGGGACACCCTCCCTCCCCAGAGAGGGAACGGGGTGTGTGTGTGTGTGTGTGTGTGTGCGCGCATTTGGGTGTGAGTATGCGTGTGAGTCACCGGGTCATGCAAGCGCCAAGAGGGACTAGTGTGTTCGAGTGTGCACATGTGGGAAAGTGCCCCGACGAGGAGCGCCGTGGGCCTGAGTTGTGGGGGTGTATGTACACAGGGCAGTGTGCACGGGCACCGTCATGAGTGCAGTGAGCTGGTCACGCCTCAGGGCAGGAAGCATCAGGGAGGGCCCCATGGAAGCAGCAGCCACCCTGCCCTGCCCCCTGCAGGCCTGGGAGACATGCGGGGAGGCATCCCAGGGGTCAGGAGCCTTTGATGGGTTTTATCATGATGGAGATCCCTGTCTGTCCTCCAGGTGGACAGCGTCCTCCACTCAATTCTCCAGAATCCCCTCCTCATTGTCCTCACTGTCATCATCCCAGTCGCCCCCGGCGGACACTTCCCAGTTCACAGAGAGGTTTTGCATCTGTTATCTTGGTCGCGTGTGCTCCCGTCAGCCAACAGGGCCAGTGGGGGTTGGTACTACACCTGTTCACAGACACAGATGCTGGTGGTACTGAGGGGTGATGCCCTGTCCCCGGGCGGAGGGTCCCCATGCAGGACGGATTCACAGATGGGCACTGAGAGCGGACAGATGGATCCGGGAGAGCTTCCCGGAGCAGGTGGCCCTGGAAAGGTGGCTTAGAATTAGGCAGCTAAAAGTCGAGGCTCTCGAACCCCAGCTCGGACCCTCTCCTCTGACACTTTGAGCAGTGTCCTCTGCTCTCTGGCCTCAGTTTTGTCATCTGCAATGTGGGCATGACTTGGACTATGTCAAGGCCCTTCCTGCTCTGGGGTTTAGTCACCTTGACTCTTGGCAGATGGGATGGCAGAGCGCCAGCTGGGGGGGCTGGGTTCCAGCTGTGGGCGGTGGGGCTGGGAAGGGCCGGTGCGGCTGCTGTTCCCAGCAACCTGCTGTCTGGAGTGTGCTGGGCTGGGCTGGTCCCCCAGCCTGCTGTCTGCGGCCGTGATGAGGAAGAGGAGGAAGGATACCCCTGAGAGACGCCACGAGGGAATTTGTGCTCTTTGCAGTTGGCAGCTGATTGCCTGGGGACGCAGGTGGCCAGGTGGCGGAACCATTCGACACCCCAAGGGGATCTTTCTACAGCCGTAGATAAGATTAAGTGCTGGACCTGGGGCCACCTGTGTGGATCTTAATGGCTAACTTCAATTTGTGGAGTAGGAGCAAACCCAGGAGGGGACAGAGAGCAATTCATCTGAGGGGAAAGTCTGACAACGGTGCAGGCAGAAAGGCTTCTGCTGGGTATTGGAGCTGCATGAAAATGGGGAGGCATCTTACTTCACTTTCAGGGCTAGATATTGGATTAGCACCCAGAGCAGATGTTTGTGCCATCAATAGAGTCTTGATGACATTGCACAGGACGGCCATGTACAGTTGTTCAGGTTGTATACCTCACAATTCTAACCTGGATAGCCAGCGTTGTGTCATGTGAATTTATTTTGCATGAGGTTTGACACCAAGGGCTGGCACATATTCTCCCCCTATCCTGCTGTGCCAGTAAATGCTAATGTTATGCTTCCTACAGGTCCCTCTCCTTCAAATGTCCCCACCTCTGGGAAGTCTTCCCAGAGTCCCCTGGGTATGGCTAATTTTTGCCTTCTCTGCTGTAATAGACAAAAATGGCCCCAGAATCCCTGCCCCTTGACGTTGTGACCTTGCCACTCTTCACATCAAGAGGCAGCTGGTCACTCACCACTTGAACCTAGTCTTGGCTCTTTGGTCTCCGTGGTCAACGGACAGCAGCCAATGTGACGTAGAAGGGGCTTGAACACAGCATGAATGTTGGGATCTGTCTTTGTGCTCTTGGGAACGAGGAACTACCCCCACGTGAATGAGCCTGACTAGCCTGCTGGGTGCCGAACCACAAGTGGCCCCGTGCCCTCCAACACCCTGGCTGACAGCCAGCCAGACGTCTCACATGGGCCCGTGGACCCCTGTGTGCCTCATGGGCACAGAGATGAGCCCTGCTCTGATCCCTGTTCAGATTTCCACCTGCCGGCTTATGAACACACGAGTGATGTTTATATTAAGCCACTTAGCTTGGGGCTGGTTGTTACACAGCCAGTAGCTAACTGCTACATCTATGCCCCTGCAGCCCTTTGCACATCAGCATTCCTGCTGGGAGAGTGCTGCTTCAGCAACGCTATGCTCCCTTTGTGGCAGGGGCGGCTAAAAACTGGAGTTCAGAGTCACAAGAACTTAGGGACAAAGCCCAGCTCCGTGAGTCCTGGCTCAAGCCTGGATGTGTCACTCAATATTTCTGAGACTCGTCTGGAAAATATCGCATTCCAAGCTCCTTGGGTTACTGTAATGAGTGAGCACAGATGACGTTTGAGCACAGAGTTGGCGTTCTGGAGACAGCAGCTGGCAAACCTCCTTGCCACCGTCACTGGTCGCCTTCACGTGACTCCTCGTGGCTCATCCCTGTGTCCCATGGCCAGTTGGGGCAGGGACTTTCCAGCCATGTGGTGTTTGAGCTGGGGACTCCCATGGCCCAAATTCCTGCTCCTCTGAAGCCCCTTCCTCCGCACCCCTGTGGGATTTGTGCATCTGGGGAGGACGGCTTTCCCGCTATTTCTGGGAATATTTACATCCATCACTCATCTTGGCATTTATTGTTGACATTCCAAGAACAGTCAAACAAGATAAATGTCCCATCTCCAGGGCCACAGTCGGCCTGCCTCCCCTCGCTGTAAATTCAATTCTACCTACGGCGTAGGGCCGGGAGGAGGGGTGGCGGAGTGGGCCCTGGGGTGGGGGGTGCCAGCTGCTGGAGGGAGATAAAGCCTTTCGATGGGACGTGGTTGCACCTGGAGCTGTGGGGCCTGTGGTCCTGGCACTGCCCACCCCACGTGACTGTGCCAGCCTGTGCCATGTGGAGCCCGGGCCCTGGGCAGCCTGCGTGCCCCGGCTCGTGGTCAGACAGCGGCCCTAAGTCTCTGTTACTCTTATCCCCGTGTTGCTACCTCTGACCTTAGTTTCCTTTCCCGTTAGACGGGGTGATCCTCTTGTGTGTTTGGCGGGTGCTCCATGAATGTGGCTTCCTGTCCCCTCTCTGGGTCCCCCGCCCCCCACGTGTGTCCTCTCTCCTCACCGTGGTGGGGCAGGCTCGCTGAGTGCCATCCTGGGGCTGGCGCGGAGACTGGGGTGGAGCTGGGCACTCAAGCGGCCCCCGTCTAGTCTGGGTCCCGACGAGGCACGGCTGTTGGCGTTGGTCTAGGTGTCAGACTTTAAGGGACACCTGTGCCTGTCATCCCCCTGGCCCTCCTCACAGCGCTGTAGTGTCCCCAGCAAGGGATCAGACGGTGGCGGTGGGGTCAAGCGGGCCCGGGTGTGGAGCCCAGGCTACCCGCTGACCGGCTGTGTGGCTGCAGGAAGGTGGCCTGGCTTCTGGAGGCTTTGGCCACGCCATCTTGTAAACGTGGTGACACCACCGTGGTGCGAGGCTGGGGTGGGGGGCGCTGCTATACCGGGTAAGCACCAGCTCCCTGCATCGCTGACCCCAGCATCCAGATGAGGCTATGAGAGCCTTGCCCATGACCTTCCCCCGACGCGGGGGTGGGGGGGAGGTTGGCACTTGAGGCAGAGCGATGGTGTGCTGGGAAGAGGGCAGCATGGCCACAGCTGGGGCAGTCAGGGAGGGCTCCCTGGGGGTGGCAGCACCTGTATGGAGCCGTGAGGGTTGGTCAGGACTTGGCTGGACTGTGAGGTGGTAAGAGGACACTCCTATCCAGGGGAGAGAAGGAGCTGCACCCTGGACAGCCCAGCCTGACAGCAGATGTGGCTCTGGTCCCTCCACCACCAGAGAGGAACCCTCTGTGGCTTCAGTGACGGGCTTCCCAGGAGGCGTCAGTGACCTGCTTGCTTACCTGTGGGGCCAGGAGCTTCACCACCCCGCAGACAGCCCCCTGCCTTTGGACATTGCCGGACTGCGAACACATCTCTCCTTGGGCTGAGCCAAACTCCCCTCGCCCTGCCCCTGGCTTGGCCCATGGGAGGCCCCAGAGGGTAGCCCTGGCCCAGACCCCCCCTCTGCTGGGCCACCCGGTCCCCTCGTCTGGTCCCAGGCACCTTCCTCCAGGCTCGTTAGATGAAGGGCGAGCCCGTCCCTCAAGGAGGTCCCGATTGCTCCACCTCCCTTGCCCACCCACTCACTCTGGTCGGGGCTGGCAGGGCAGAAAGCATGCTTGTACACGCACACACACACATGCACACACCTCACATGGACAGATCCACGCTCGCATGTACGCGCAGGTGCACACCCCCCCATGGGACACGGCCGGTGGCCCTGAAGGACCAGCCGTGTGTGCACAGCTCAGGGTCCCCGTCTCCCAGCCTCACCGAGGGTAGCCTTCAAATGGGGTTTTGGGGTGAGGGGCTCCTGCCATTGCCTCTGGCCTTTCCCCCAAATCTTTCTTAAACATTTCCGCAGGCCAAGAGGCCACCTCCAGGACCAGCCAACTGTCCATGTGCTGCTGGGGGCTCCTGGGGACAGGGATGGCCTCCTGCACCCTTGGAGATGATTCTGCCAGCCCGCTCCCTGCCGTGCCGCTGGCCCCTGGGCCCTGGCCAAGGCTGGGCTGGTGCAGGCTGGCGGCTGATGTGTTTATTTGCCCGGTGGTGGGGGCGGGCAGGCAGGCGCGGTGGTAATTGGTACATTTTGTAAGCAATCATCTGCTGGCGCCTTCTGCTGCAGCATGTGGGCTGCACGATCCTGTTAATCATGGCCTGCAGCCTGGGGCCCCCTCGCCTGACAGCCCCGTTCCTCTCCACTGGAAGGATGGGGTTGTTCTGGCCCCTAATGGCGTTATCTGTCATTCCTGGACACACCGCTCTCTCCTGGCACACGGACAGTCCCGGGGCCAGCGCACGGGACTGAGAGGGTGGCACTGATCCCGGGGTCCGTGTCTGGCCAGCCTCGGGCAGGGTGTCGGGGACCTCGTCTCTGCTGATCCTCTGCGCCGCGCTGTATCTGCGATACCAGCAAAGAGACTGGCAGGGAGGCTGATGCCCCGTACGGGGCCACTCCGCTGGAGGGAGTCGGCGGGATTGGTCCCGGGTCTCCTGGTCACAGCCACCCACAGCCAGAGGCAGCTACGGAGTTTCAGTGCCCACCACAAAATGGAAATCGGGGCCCATTTAAAAAAAATTATTGATAATTTAAAGAGGGCAACAGCGGATAATTAAACCAAGAAATGGGTCTTTTCGACTTGAAAGCCTATGACTGCATGGGTCCCAGGTACATGAAATTGGCCCATCTCGGGTATTCCTGCGTCCTGTGTGCGCACACACATGCCCCCATGGGTGCACACACACGGGCTTGTGCCCATGGCATCAGGCAGTGCTGTGGGGGTCATGGCAGGATGATGGTGCCTCAAGTCCTGTTTACTCGGAGGTCATGGGCAGAGCCCTCCCAGCCCTCGGTTCTCACTTCCAAGAGGGACCTGGGACAGAGCACAGCGCCAGGCGTGGGATGTGGTCCAAAGCAGGGAGGGGCCCAAGGAGGGCCCAGCAGGGAAGCAGGTCTGCTGTCATTATTAATGTTTTTAATGACAGAAATGATGGCCACGCATGGGAAGGACAGCAGCAAATTAATCTTACATGATTAACGAGCAGCCCAAATTGTGGCAATGTGATTAATTCCAGCATTCATTCTGCTACACACTCACACGCATATACAGCACCCACTGGGTGCCAGATATTTGCAAGGGGCTGACTTGGCCTGCCCAGCCTTCCCTGAGACTCACTCAGACTTCTGCATTCTAAGCACTCATCCATCCGTCCACCCGCCCACCCACTCATCCACCCACCCAAACATCCCTCCGTCTGTCTGTCCATCCATCCATCCACCCAACCATCCAATACTCATTCCTTCAACAAGCATTCGCCAAGGGCCTACTTTGTCCTCATGCCTGCGATCCAAGAGTGAACAGCCACCATGAGCTGTGCCCTGGAGCTCATCCCAGTTGATCCCAGTGGGGTCAGAAGACAAAAGCATCCCTCCCACCCCTGTGCTGCAGCCAGCCGCAGTGTGTTTGGTGGGCTGTGGATGTGGGGGATGGATGGGTGAAGCATCTATTGGATGAGGAGTGGGAAGGACTCACTGAAGGGACATGTACTTGGGCTTTAAGAGGTGAAGAGTAGTTTCCCAGCCTGGAAACAGCAGCGTAGGCAGAGGGAACTGGTATTCAAAGCCAGAGGCAGGAAGGAGCCTAGGGTGCACAGGGTGGGGACTTAGGCTCACCTACACACATAACCTGGCATCCAGGATGCGTCTGGCATGTGGGCTCTGGATCCTGCTGCGCTGGGCTCAAAGCCCTGCTCAGCTGCTCACAGCGCTGCCACGCTGGGCAGGTCGCATGACCGCTGTGCCTCAGTCATCTCGTCTACAAGGTGGGGATAGTTAGAACACCTCCCCTTTCAGGATCGTTGTGTGGGATTAAAGGTGTTAATTCAAGTCAAGCACTTCAAATGGTGCTGGGTGCATTGTTAGTGCCATGTCAGCATTAGAAATACGTAAAACTCCTAAACAGATCCTTTTTTAAATTAAAAAAAATTTTGATTTTAATTCCAGTATAATTAACATATAAATTGTTCTTTTACATTTAAAAATATTATAGCTTGGTAGAATGATGTGTCTGGACCCAGCCCAAATTCCAGTTGAGAGTGTGAGGTGGGGGAGGATATTCCACACGAAGTAGACACACAGGAGACCCTCCCAAGATCAGCGATGAACCACACCCTTTTAGCCGTTGATCCTAAGGGTGGCGTGGCAGCGTTTCTGGAAGGTTCTATTGCACACTATGGCTGAAATATGTCTTTTAACTTGCTCATGACCTGACCAAGCAGAGTGTAAATGTTTGAAACCCACTGAGTTCGGGGTGATGACAGAGGATGAGGAAGACAGCACTCGGGGGCTCGGAGGAGGAGAAGCCGTTTCTCTCTGGGAATCAGGGAGAGCCCCAAGGATTCACCCGCGCTATCCAGGCAAACCAGGAGCAGAAGGCACTCCTGCAGGACTGAGCACGCGCAGAGCTGGGAGCTGGAGCGGACGGGCAGTGAGGTCGTGCGCTTTCCAGCAGAGCAGTCTGTCGGGGTCTGGAGACAGACCCGCATTGCAGCTGGGAAGACTGGGGGGCAGGGGGTCATCATACCTGCGGCACATGCTGCACGCAGGCAGGATTCACAAGGGCCCTGAGGCAGCTGTGCTGCCCTATATCTTGAAAACAGCAAACCACAGTTTGGAAAGGTGGAATGGCCAGGGAGGGGCTGGACCAGACCCCAAGGCCACAGCTCTGGGCTCTCTTTCTGGGTCACAGTTGCAGGGAGGGGCAGTGGGAGCCGAGGGAGGTAGGTGGGTTTTGTGTCTCTGGGTGACAGTTTGCGACTTCCAGCCTGCTGTGGGGTGGCAGCCAGACTCCTCAGCTGTCCCCCTCGTGAGCCAGGGCGGCCAGGTTGATGGTCCCCCAGAAGCCTTTGCTGAGTGGCTGGCAGGTGCAGTTGGGGCTTCCCAGGCCTCACTGGGCAGGCAGCCCCCGCGTCTCCTGACAGCTGAGCTGGGGCAATGCCTCCCCAGGTCCATGGGGCCAACCTCATGAGGCAGCTTCGCTCCGCGGGGTCTGCGGCGGGCTGGGGCTGTGCAGGCAGCCCCTCTCCTCCACCTCCACGGCGCTGCCCAGGGCCCGTCTCGGTGTCCCTTCCCAGGATAGCCCTGCGGTGTCCCTACTGGTCATCCTGCTTCCAGCCTCACCTTCACAATCAGCTCCTTCACAATCAGCTTCACCTCCCCGAACCCCACTGTGATGCCATCCCTCGCTGCTCTCCGATTGGCAGCTGCTTCCCCCCTGCACCCACCTGGCACCTGCCCAAGGTCTGGACTTCAGAAGTTCCTTTCATCCGGTCCATTTTCACCCTGGTGCCCTGTTCTGGCCCCCGTGAGCCCGGCTCCCTTGCCCATCCCTGCAGCACCTTTCTCTGCTCTCTGGAGGGCAGACAGGGGCCCTCTTCTCTGTAAAGTCATCTGTAGCTCTCTAGTGCCCTGATCTTTGGACTGGGCTTGTAGAGACTTGGAGGAATGGGCCCCCTAGTACCTCAGCCTTATCATCTGTCAGTACCCCCAAATCCCACCTCTGGTTCCTCAAACTGTGCTCTGGTGTGGAGACGGGGGCAGACAAGCCCTGATGGGGGAATCCCTCTTTACCCCATGCCTAGTTGGGGACTCAGCCCAGTGCAGGCTCTCTGTACCCACACTGAGAGCTGCATTGGACTTGGGACAGCAGCTCCGAGCTTGAGGCTGCACTAGCAGACACCTGAGGTGACTTGTGGTTGCTGGGCCACTGCCCTTTCCTGCCTCTGTCTTTCTTGCCTTGGCCCCCGACTCTGGCTGCCTGGGTTGGAGGCCCCCATAGATCTCTTTGTCTGGAGCTTAACCAGCTTGTGAACCAAGAGTCCTGCAAGTTTCCACCAGAAGTTAAAGGGTCTCCCTGGCCTCAGGCATGGGGTGCTCAGCCCTCTAATGGGGGTGAGGGTGCCTTTCAGCTTGGCGGTGACCCACGGTGCACTAAGAGGCCTTGAGACCCAAGCCATAGTGTGCGTCTTTGCGGGTCCCTTCAGCTCTGCTCTGTCGGGTGTGCTGGGTGCTGCTGGTTGACCGGGTCCCAGATCTGCTGGGTCATCTGTGTGGTGAGAACGTGGGCCCTCAAGCCTGGCTCTCTGGATTCAAGCCCCAGCTCCTGTGCTCACCACCGTGTGACCTCAAGCAACTCTGTGAGCCTCAGTTTCCCCATCTGCAAATCAGGCAATCTCTCTTGTTGTGAGTTTACAATTAGATCATGAATGAATATAAGGGGCTCCTGGTGTTTACTTGGCTCTGAATCCAAAGTTCACAGTACCCCTTCTCCTAAGAGCTGTGGCCACAGCCTCCCCTTTGGGATGGAACATGAGCTCTGCATCTTTTGCAGCAGAGCAAGGCTGCCTGACATCACTGAGGCTCTTCCACAACCTCCGAGGGCATTGATCTGTCACCAACACACCCACCAGTGGTGGGCAGCTCTGGGCAGCACACACCCTGGAGAGGAAGATGAGATCCTCCCTGGGCAGCCCTCCTGTGTTCTGGCCCCGTAAAGAGGATCATTTCAGGGACTTTGAGGATGGCTGCTGCCAAGCCCTGTTTCTAGAATGTCTGGGGGTGATTGTGGAGGCCACTGCCCCTCACTCCTGGGGGCTGTGAGGGGGATGGGCCCAGTGGCCTACAAGGGGGGGAGGCCGCACCATGGGTCAGTCAGCACCATGGACAGCACCACAGGCGGCGGGGACCATGCTGTCAGTCAGGAGCCTGGCAGCCCGGAAAGGGGACAGGATGCCAGGGGAAGCAGCCAGGGACCAGGGACCGGGTGGGCAGGCAGCTCATGGGGGCTTTCCAGGTGTAGAGATGTCAGGCAGCCAGCTGCTTGTCCGATGACCACTGGGAGGGACAAGAACCCACATCCAGCAAGGGCTCCCTTGAGCAGGGATGCTGGACGGGGCAAGTGTGGGGGACTAAAGGAGGAAGGTGGGGGGGGAGAACCCGGCTCAGGGATCCTGCTGGGCAGTGTCTGTGGAAGGACAAGCAAAGGGAGATCTGCCCTGGCCTGTGCATGCCCGAGGCTCCCGCAGTGTCTCAGCTTCTCTGCCTGGCTGTTCTGGAGGCCATAGGACACAGCCTGTGCGGAGGCAGCCAGGAAGATGCGGTCATTCGCACCCCAGAGCAGGGCCCCACCCGTGGGGGCGGGAGTGGGAGGACACGTGCCCAGCCTTCCATCTCTAGGTGGGCACTTCTGAGCTGTGCCCTGCTCCTGTTAGAGCCTTTGAGACGCCAGGTCTGGTGCGTCCGAGGTGACCCTTCCCTGAACCTGGCCAGCCCCCTGCTCATGAGGGTCCGATCAGCCCAGCTGACAGTCTAGCTGTGAACGCACCAGTGGGGCCATCTGGGCCTGCGCTTGGTGTCTCTTAGCCTCCCTGGCTGCGTCTGTAAAGTGGGGCCTTATGCTCGAGTATGCCCAAATGGCCCAGCAACCACGCGATGTAGGTAACATCCTCCGGCACACCTGGCTGGGTGCCCCTGTGGCCTCTGAGCCTTGGTGTCATCCACACCTTAGGCCCTGAGGCTTTCCCCAGAGCACAGTTTCACCTTGCAAACAACCCACCTTCTGCCTGCTGTCCTCAAGAGTGGTGACCTGGTGGTCTGGGCAGGAAGGGGGTCACAGCACAGCCCGGCTGGGCTCTGGGCAGCTGGTTGGGAGGCACAGGTCTCGGAAGGCAGGCCTGTGTAGATGGATGACCCTGCCAGGCTCAGCCCGGAGTGGGGCCCGTGGGAAGATGGAGAGAAATACGGCCTTTCCTCTTAACGACGGCGTGACAGTAGCAGGAAGCATCAAACACGTGGGACGTTTATGTGTCCTCGTAAAGCTGGGGCTGTAATTCTCTCTCTGTCCTGGGCAGAGCCTCAGGGACTGCATGCTCTCTAAGTCACCTCTGGGAGGAATGATTCCTTCCTGGAGATCCTTGGAGCCTGCGTGGCCAGTGGGGCTGGGGACTCCAGCTGAGGAGTCATTCATGTCCCAGAGGACGGCAGGGTCAGGGAGGGGGCAGAAGGCCATGAGGAGGGAGTTCTGGGTGGTCATGACAGTGTCAGAAAGCCGATCTGAGTGGGGGCGGCCAGCGGGAGCGGGCAAGGGAGGGTGCTGGGGAACGCAGGGCCGATGCTGGGACGCACCCAAGGAGGGGACAGCAAACTCCACGCCTGGCTGCATGGCCCTGGGCGAGGCCCCCCACCCCAGGTGTTCCCTCCCCCGCTGACGAGGCCTAGGTGGGACGCGGGGTGTGAAGGGGTTTTCTCTGAGACTTGCAACCCACTCAGCGGGGGCTCCTTTTGTGGGGCCCAATGGCATAGCTCTGTGCCAGAGCCTGGGATCTGGGGCCCTCCATCCAGGGCCAGGTCAGGGATAGGGGGACTCCTTCCATGCTGGGGCCCCGGGAGGACCGTGGGCGCCGTGTGGTTTCACGGGGACATCTAGGTGTCCCTGGATCCGAGGTGTTTGACTGGGTGTCTCTCCTGCCGTTCCAACGCTTATATCCCTGTGTCTCTGCGAGAGAGGAGACTGCAGGCAGTGTGTCCTAACATCCAATTGACCTAGAATCTTCTTCAGCAGCATCTCCTGGGGCTTGTGTTTGTGAGGACAGAATTCGAGGCTGCTGCCCGGGGAGGGCGGGGCTGTTCCTCCACCGGTTTATGAAGCCACTGCTCAGAGGGGCTGCCTGACTGTCCCAAGGTCATGCTCCCTGTCCTGCACTGACAGCCACATTGTCACCGTCATGGGACTGGGAGGCCCCCGGCAGGTGCGGGCTGGGACAGCGAGGCCCCAAGCCACGGGAAATGCTCAGGCAGAAGAGACACAAGAAGAGGGGAAGGCTTCCAAGGCCCCGAGTCCTCAAGGATGATGGAGGGGCCCAGCTGGGTGGGACAGCCCGGAGCCTGCTGGCCAGATGCAGAGCAGGGAGAGGTGACCTAGTATCCAGGGGAGAAACCCCTGCCTGGGACCCAAGGGCTGACCTGGGCAGTGTTGCTGGGTTGGAGAGACCCCAGAAGGGATGGGGTTTCCCCACGGACGTTTCCCCCAGTCCTTGGAATGGCCCCTTCTTAGTCCATTCTCAAAGAGGAGATGCTGGGGCTCAGAGGCAGGGCCACTGCCCTGGGTCCTACAGCCAAGGGCAGAGTGGGACTGCAGCCCAGCTCCGGGGAAGGACGCACCTCCGCGGCCCCTGCCACCCGCTCTTGCTCCAGCTCTCTGCCGTTCCTGAGCCTCCGCCCTCCGTCAGCGCTGCTCCCTCCGCCAGCGTCGCTCCCTCCGTCAGGCTCCTCCCTCTGCCAGCGCTCCTCTCTTAAATCAGGAGTTCAACTCCTGAGCCTGGAAAGGACGCCAAATCCTTGCTCTGCCTACTCCTTGGAGAGCTCACCAGGCCTGTGTCTTCAGGGACCACTGTCCTGCCCAAGCCCCCGATGCCAGCCTGGGCACCTCAGCCCCAGATACCTCCTTCCTGACACCTCCTCCTGGAAGCCCCCTGGCATCGCTCAGGTCTCCCCTGCCACCCTGTGCTCACTGGCGTCCTCCATTGGGTCCCTTTGCTCCCCTGCTCAGGGCCTCTCAGCCTGCCCACCTCCCTCTCCGGACCACACACAGACACTCCTGTCTGGTCTGGAAGCAGCTCCCCCCCCCCTTCCCCCTCCTAACCCTTCAGCCTTCTTGGAAAAGCACATACGGGACCTTCCTCCCCTCTTCCCTGCTAGGAGCACATCCCCTGCCGGCCTGCTTCCTAGGGGCTACAAAGTGGGGACTCCCCGGTCCAGCCCACGATCCCCTGCGGCGGGGGGGCCCTGCACAGCATCCATAGCTCCCAGGACCCAGCCCACTTATGGAAGCCTCTGGGTCCTCCACTTCCTTCCAGGGAGCCAGGTCGGAGCTCACAGCTGGGGTCAGTGGGCCAGAGATGGGTCAGAGGAGGCTCAGGGCTCTTCCTGGAAAGGCTGGGCGCGTTCCAGACAGGGACTTCACGTGCTCTCCAGCAGTGGGTCAGGGAGACTATCTCCTCCGGAGCCAACGACCTGCTGTCTGCGGCCACGCTGACCTCCTGACCTTGCTTTTATGGACTCCAGGGACACTTAGGTGATGGGCGCCAGCGCTGAGGCTCAGGAGGAAAGCTGGCCTGTGGGGTACAGGACGGGGTGCGGAGGGGGAGGGAAGCAGCGGTGGGATTACTATGGAGCCAGCACTGGCCATAAACTTTAATCAATTTAAAACCCATTTTCTGGGTATTAAACTTCACTGCCCATTTAACAGTCCTGGTCCCGAGCGTGGGAGCAGGTGTCTCTGTCTGCGCCACCCCTCGGATGTACCTGGCTTAGCCCTAGGGCACCAGTGTCTCTCACGGGGTGTGGGGACGGGGAAGCTGGTCCTAGGACCCCCACTGGCCCCCATGGCTGCCAGCGGGCCTGGAGACGTCTTCCGGGAGGCTGGGGGGGCAGAGCCGGTAGCCCTCGGCAGCAGGAGGCATGTGCCCAGAGCTCGCTGCTGTTCAGTGAGTCCTCCTGACCTCGGCAGGAGATGACACTGGTGTCTCCTCCCCTCTGTAGATGGAGACACGCCCCGAGACGACAGGAGAGGTCACAGGTCCCACAGTTGCAAGAGGTGGATTCCGGGCCCTCCGTGCACTCACCGTGGATCATCCGCACTGTGGGCCTCCCTCTGCCCTTAGCCCGCCTCCGGGCAGGGCTGAGCCCTCCATGCACAAAGACGGCGGACAGTGTGGCAGGCTGTTGCTCTAGTCCCCGGCTATGAACACGGGGGTCTGCTGGAGAAAACCTCCAGGCTCCTCACACCCAGGGGTGTTTATCTTAAACATGGGGGAGGGATGGCTGCAGGTCCCTGGGGCACCTGCTTCTTCCAGAGCCCAGTGCCCTGCCCCCAACTCTGTTCTGGGGATCCGGGTTGTTTACAGTCTGGGCATTAGGAGATGGAAATGACCAGGTGGGGCACAGCGGGGAGAGGAGGGTGGGCCGATGGCTGCTTTCCACGGCGAGGGGCCGGCTGTGCTTCACCTCCTGGGGGGCAGTTTCCAAACTCTGGGCACTGATCCGGCTCAGGGAGGCAGCCACAAGGAGCTGCGGGGGCCCCAGTCCTTCCTTCCTTCATAGAGTGAGCATTTAGTAGGCACCTCCTGTGTGCTAGGCTCGGCAACAGGAGATGGCGTGTAGGGGAGAGCCTGGAGGCGAGTAGGGGACACACCAGTGCCGGAAGGAAAGAGGAGCCTCCAAGGGCCGTCCCAGCCCACAGCGGATGACCTGTGGTGGGAGATGCCCAAGGCGCTCGTGGAGCCCTGAGGGGCGTGCTTCCCTGAGGAGGTGCCCGCGGAGATGGGTGCAGGGGGGAGCAGGAGTGTGTCAGGAAGAGAATGGATGGGCGTTCAGGGCACAGTGAGCAGTCTGGGGCAAAACCAGCTTCGTGAACCTTCAAATACCCCCTAGAGGAGGAAATGAATGAGGGGCAGGTGCGCTGACGAAGTCCGGAGGGGAGGAGATGCCGCGCACTGGAAGTAAGCATGCATTAGGGAAGGCTTCCTGGAGGTGGCTCCGGCGCGAGGCCCTGATGGTTCAGGGGTTAGAGGTGGGCGTTCAGCTGAGAGGCTGCATGGCCTTTGCCAGCTCCCCCAGCCTTTGTCTCCCAGAAGGACCATGGGGCCTCCCCTCTGTCTCAGGCATCAGAGCACAGCCCCTCGCTGGCAGCACTGCACGGGTATTTCTGGGACTCGCAGACGTCCTGGGGGGCAGCTGGGGCTTTGCTCCCCAGCTAGGATCAGCCCATGGGAGCCCAGGCCCAGGGACCCACTATGGGAGGCTGCCGTCCCTCAGAGGAGTCCGGGCCCAGCCGTCACGCCCAGCTGTCAAACAGATGTTTGAGTGACTAGCAGCCATCCCCAATGAAGCTACGTGCTTCGAAGGCACCTGCTGTGCCCAGGGCCGGGGCGCCTCGTTTCCCGCGTGGCCCTGGTCTTTGCTAGCGTGGGGGGCACCCTTACAGTGCACTTCACAAAGGAAGAAGCAGGTGGAGAAGCTCTTGGCCTGTGAGCACTCGTGCCCCAGTTTCTCCATTTGTTGGGGGAGGGGCTGACCTGGCGGCTCTCCGGGCTCCCCGCAGCACCCTTCCGCCCCTCACGATCCAGGCGGTCCTGCCTGGCCCGCCGTGTCCCTTCCCCCATCACCCGTCCTGGCTGCCTGCCCAGGCAGTGCTTCCCTCGGAGGAGAACGATCATTTTGGGCTCCCTCCAGGAAACAGCCCTGGGGCGAGAGAAGGCTCTGCTCTCACTTCCAAAAACCCCGACACTCACTTGCTTGGAGTTGTGGGTGGCAGATGGAAACTGACAAGTTGAATAAATTAGGGCACGATTACTTTTTAGCAGACGTCATATCAAACAGCTTGAGGTCCCGTTGGGAAGGCTCGCCAGGCGGCATGTCCGGGAGGGAGTGGCTTTTCCAGGATGCACGGACGGCTCGGGATGCCAGGCCCTGTCCAAACTCTTCTGGGGCTGTTTGGATGGTGTGCGGGGAGAGGGGGCACGGGTCTTAGCCTGCTGCCCCCTGAGGGTCTGGGGACCATGGCCGATGAAGGTGCTGCTCAGAAGGACCCGGGTCACTGCGCCTCACCTGCCACAGGAGCCTGGGACCTCCCGCTGGGATGGAGAAGGCTGCGGCGCCCCTGCCCCTCCCCCATCTCGCAGGCTGGAACTGGAGGCTTTCCTGGCGTGAGGACACCTCGCTATCTTGGGATTCCGAGAGCCGGGTTTTGTTCATTCATTCAAGGAACAGTTCCTGCCTGGGAACTTCTGGGAGCCGGTGACTGTTGCGGTGCTGGGCTTCAGCGGTGGACAGCGGAAGCCCCTGCCCGGACAGCTGCTCCCGGAGCAGGAGGGAGCACGGTCCTCTCTGTCCCCCAGCCCAGGCTGGTACCAGCGCTTGGCCAGGGCCGTCCCACTCGGTCTGGGGATCCCTCTCTCCGTGAGCCTGCAGCGCCACACCTCGCACACGAAGAAGGGGGGCACCATGAGGGCAGGTCACTGCTCAGGGTCGCGCTGGAGCTGGCATGTGGACCCCCACTCCCAAACCCTGTGAGACACAGGCAGGGGTACCCCAGGGACGAGCGTCGAGAGCAGAGAGAAGGTCCCGACATGGCTCTGCTCTCTGGCTGGGCAGTCAGGGTGGGCCTCTCAGAGAAGGTGGCTTTTGAGCAGAGATGGTGATGTGGGGATGGGGCGGGGTGTGGAAGGTGGTCAGAGGAGGGCTGAGCAGAGCAGGGACAGGTGGTCACGGTCAAGAGCCAGTTCACCTTGGCAGTGCTGTGAGGGGTGGCTCCTAAACCCAGATGTGGTGACACGACCCACCTGTGGTTCTGTGGCTCACCTGTGACGTCTCTGACTTCTCTCTTGGCCCCTCATTTCTCCTCATCCATCCCCGGGCCACCTCCTCCAGGGAGCCCGCCGGGACCTCTAGGAGAAGGTGATTTCTGCCTTCTATGTGTTCCTACAGTGTCTGCACAGGGATTATCACCCTCTGCTGCCAAGAGTCCCTTCATGGGACAGTGGCCTCCCTTTGCTTCTGGAGGGAGTATCTCTTCAGTGTCTGAGGCAACCAGGGGCCATTCTGCGGATCCCACACCCGGATCCGCGTTGGGTACAGCCGGAGAGACCTGGCCAGATTCTATAGGGAAAGTGGCTGCCTCCTTGGAGGAGGTCTGAAGGGCAGACCCTGGGGAGCTGGGCATTGCCTGGGCAGGAGGCCTCAGCAGGCAAGGCTGTGGGTGTGACCCAGATACAGGCTGGAAGTGGAAAGAGGAGAGCCGGGACCTATAGGCCAGAAGCCAGGAAGATGCCGGTCTTCTGGCCTGGGGCGCAGCCACTAAGGGTCACTGAGTGCCACCAGCAACTGCAAATGCCACCGGCATCCCTTAAGAGCCTCCTATGTGCCCAGCGTCTCCCCAGACACTTGTCACTGTTATGGAGAACGCTCCCCCAACCCCAAAGTCACCCAGCGAGGAGAGCGGTAGAACTGTTTGGACCTGGGCCCACCTGACTCTGAGCCGGAACTCTTCCCACCCCACTCCTGGGAGACCCCCCTTAGCCTGGCAGCGAGGGTGGCCAGGGACAGACTGAGTCTGGGGTGCCCTCAAGGCCACCAGGAGAGGGGATGTCCTCTCCTCCAAGGAGAGGAGCCAGCCCAGATCTCCTCAGATCCCTCGGTCAGCCGCCTTCTCAGGATGGGGACACAGAGGGGTTGGGGCTGTGAGGGAGTTGATCCTGGGGCCAGCGCCTTGACAGCTGCTGCTCGTGGGACCCCCGTTTCTTCCCCTGCGAGGAGCTGCTCCAGAGATGGCTCAGGGCCCTGTGAGGTCGTGGTGACTTGTATGAGGGTCTTACAGATTATTTGAGCTTAGTTCCCAGGAAGGAGAGAAAATGGGTCTGAGCTTGTGGTGTGGAATGGCTGGGGTGATGTGTGCCAGCTGGGCAGGGGGCCGGGGAGACGAGGTCTCTGAGGGCCAGGAGGACCTGGAGGCAGGGGTGGGTCAGGCCTCTGCCCTCAAGCAGGCACAGAATGAATGGGAGGATCAGAAGTCCCGTTGACTCCAAATTATCTTCTAGTTTGGTAAAATTTCTCCCACTAGGAGGGGACTGTGGAAACTGAGCCCCAATCCCCTTCACATCTGGAGGCCTGACCCTGGTCACAGGCCGAATCTTGGTCCTTTCTCCCCACACTCGACAGAGAGCTCACAGTCTAGCCACAGGGACGAGGTGGCATTGCACACGCAGTTAATGCACAGTGTGCACCGCATCAGTCCGTGCTCAGGAAGTCCAGGAAGTCTGTTTGCCATCCATTCACGGCAATCCAGGAGGGCTTCCCGGAGGAGGATCGGTGGTGTGGAAGCTGAGGCCCGAGGGGAGCAAAGAACACCCAGCTTGGTGATGAGAAGCGCGCAGATGGCGGGGCACGCGGAAGGGCCAAGGGCCCGGGAAGACGGGGGAACCTTTGTAGGGCGCCTGTCCTTGCTTGAGCTCCCTCTCCTCTCCCAGGCTCCGTCGGTGTCTTGAGCTCCTGGAGAGGTTTCTACAGTGGCCGTGGGCATTCTGGTCTCTGGGCAGCTGCAGCTCCCTGTTCCTGCTCTGCGGTCCAGCCACTTTGGGCACCGCACACATGAAATCTCAGAGTGTGCCCCGACCATGTCAGAGCTGAAGGGGCCTCTGGTCCACGTGGCAAGACGGCCCAGTGCACGGTGGACCCATGTGCAGAAGCTACTTGACATGGGGTCCCGGTGCCTAGAGGAAGGAGGAGGAGGCTTCAGTTCTAGCTTGATCCAGGTGCACAAACAGTATCTGTGGCCCTCCGTCTCTGCTTCTCTAATCCTCTGTGGGTTGGGTTCATCCTTAGGATCCAATCCCCAACCTCAGCCCTTGGACCACTTTCATGCCTCCTCCTCCAAACTTGAGGGGTTTGGACCAGCTCTGCTGGGGTCCCCTCGAGCCCTCTGGCTCTGGGCCCGTTCCGTGACTCCATGACTCAGTGCCAAGGCTGTAGTCAATGTGCGCAGTAGACCCTGTTCTGGGCATCTCGGCCTCTGTCTGGACTCTGCAGGCCGGCTTACTGCCCCAGGATTCTCATCCGGGACCTGCGGGGAAGCGTCTGGAAGCTGGGGAGGCAGGGAAAGGGAGGGAGGTGTTGGGGGCAGATTGTAGTCCTGGGGGGCATGGCCAAGCCTCCCGGGTGGGAGTGGGGTTCTGCACTCTTGGGGTGCCTGTCTGCGGTGCCTGGCCTCCTGTGCCTCTGGCTCTGTCACCTTGCTGCGTGACCCCCACCCCGCCTTCTGGGCCTGGGGACCTGCTAGCTTGTCCTACTCGGAAGGGATAAAAACCTACAGGCTCGGTTTCCTGACTAAGCTGGGGGAGGGGCCGGGTGGCCGCCAGACTCCCACAGAGGTGGGGGGGCCGGTGTGGGTGGTCTAAGCCGCTGAGGTGTGGAGGTGCTCAGGCCCTTCCCCGGTGGCTCCCGGGCACGGCTGCGCGTCCCATCCCCTCGATCGCCACGGGCTCCCGGCTGGGCTGGGGCTGGTCCTCCGGCCTCCATCCTCTGCCCGGCCGGGGCTCTCCGTCCTTCCTGTCCCCTCTCCTGAGGCAGCCTCCTGGCTGGCCCCCAGGCCTTGGTCCCAGCTGGGAGTCCTAGTCTGATGTCCCCTGAAGGACTTTTCTGGAACCGTTGCTTTGTGTCCTGGGGCTTTTGTCCACAAAATCTAAGGGCTCGTCTCCCTTCAGACCTTTGCCCGATCTCCATTTTGAGTTGTCTTTATCTCCGTTCAGAGGTGGGCAGTGGGGAGGCCGGTGCCGGACACAGAGCTTTATGGGATGGTGTGACCCAGTTCCTCTGGGGCTGAGGTGACATGGCTTCCCTGCTCACCTGCTGGCCTGTCCCCTCAGCATGCTGGGCGTCCCCTCCCGGCCCCGGGGTCTCTGCCCGGCAGTGCATGCCGCTGCCAACAGCCCCCATTTCCCCCTCAGGGTGCCCTCGCCTTCCCCACTGACTGAGGGACACGGGAGACAGAGGCCAGTCTCTGTGTCAAGAGGAGACCCACATGGGAACCCTGTACGTGCTTGGGCTCCCGTGGGATCTGGCTGCCTTTGTGCTCCTTCTCCCAGGAGACCAGACCGCACAGGAACTCCCAGCCAGGCAACCAGGCCTAGGGCAGGGGGCCAGGAGTGGCCCAAGGGAGTGGGCTGGGGGTAGGGGACAGTGTAGGGGGCGGTACTGCCTAGGGATGGCGGGGCCAGGTCTGGTGGTGATGGTCACTGAAGGCTGGGGTGGGCCCGTGGGGTGAGTGGGCGGTGGGAGGCACAGGGAGGGGCGGCTGGTGCAGAGACAGTCCTGGCCCGGCAGGTGCAGGAGTGGCCTCGGTGACGAGATCGGGCCTTGGCAGCTGTTCCTAGGAGCCCCTGACACACTGGAGGGAGGCAGCGACGGGCTGGGGTCTGTTAATCAGCGAGTTCCAGGGCCCGGCGAAGGTCTCGGCCTCCTCGGAAGCTTGTGAAGAGAAGCCCACTTCTTGCCGTGGGGGCAGAGCCGGCTTGACGAGGAGTGCAGGACCTCACTGGAAGCTGGTGGAACATTGGAGAAGGCGGGCTTCTCCGGCTGTGGGTCCCCACGTCCCAGCTGGGGCCTGATGGGGAGCGAGGGGGCTCTGAGGTTGGGTTTCAGGGAGGTGCACTGAAAACCCCGAGCCCCCGGGGCCCCCGCTGGAGGACTCCTCAGATGTGCCAAATAGGGCAGGCGCATTGGAGGTGGGGCAGGTCCCTCTCCGATCCGCCCGCGAGCCCGTCATCGCGTCGGATCTCACTGGAGGGCGTCCCCACAATGCTAATACCCGGGTTTCCAGGGCCCCACCCTGCGGCCCTGCTGGGGAGGAGGGTGCAGGGTCAGGTGCTCCGGGCAGCCTCGCCTTCACCCATTCTCCAGCAGGGCCCCTGGGGCCACCCACCCAGCTGCCCAGGGGTCCTCTAGCTCTTGGGTGCGGATGGCTGGGGGCAGGCACCACCGTCGGCAGAGCCTGATGCTGGTTCTTACCCTGAAGACCAGTGCCTGCCTCCGGTGCCCCCGCCCTCCGAGCCCCGGGCTCAAGGGCCCTTCCCCGAGCCCACTCCGAGCTCCGTGCCCCGCTCCAACGGTGGCTGTGCCCGCCTCGCTTTGCTACCCCGAGTTTGAGCCGGCTGTGGGGCCAGGGGCGCTGGCAATCCTCAGGATCCGAGGCCTTTCCACGGGCCTTCTGGCTGCGCCCCATTCTCAGGCTTCCCCGCCAAGTCTTCATGACCTTGGGATGACCTTGCCCTCTTGGACGCTGGTGTCCAGGTCGGGGAAACAGAAGCTTCTGACCAGAACAGAGCAACCCACCGTCTTGGCGGTTCCTGGTGTCATGCTTCTCGAAGCTTGGGCCACCCACCAGCCCTACGGATGCCCTAGCGGTTTGGTTCCCCTCCCAGAAACTGGAGTTGATTCAAGGCCCTGCTGCCATATGGCTTTGAATCCCAAGTTAGTGGTTTGTGTTTTGGGCTGCAGGCATGGCCGTGTGGATGGGCATCCTGGCCCCGGGGGGTCCACGGTGTCAAGGCCTTTCCAGCGGGTGGTCTCCACTGTCGGGTGGTGGGCCTTGAGGGCAGGGTGTGCCTCGGCCATCACTCAGCCCCAGCGCCTGCCGGCAGCCCGCCCATGAGAAACCCCCAGGTTCTGTGGCAGGAACGCGGACACCCGGCAGGCGGGGCTCTGCTCCCTCCGTTTCCTCGGCTGCAAAGCGGGCATGCCAGTCCACGGCCCTGTGTCTGCAGTGTGAATCCAGACTGCGCTGCCGGCAGACCCAGGGGTCGCGGGTTTGGAGGTGCGCGCACCCCTGCACCTTCTGTCTCCACCAGCAAGAGCATTCCTGGGCTTTCCCGCAGAACCAGTGGTGTGCGTGCCCCCTTGGGGGCTGCGTGAGATACAGTCCCCGCATCATGGCACTCGTCTGGAGTCCACCGCCTCCCCGATTCAGGTTTCCTTTGGCCCCAGGGCTCAGAGCAGGGATCTGGGAGGTGACATAGTGGCGGTGGCAGCGGCCAGCAAGGGGCTGGCCGAGTGGGAGCAGGGAGGCTGTGGCCGTCTTCTCTCCCAGGTGCCCACTGTCAGAGCCTGTCCCAGAAGGTGTCCCCCTCTGTCTGAATCCCCAGGAGACTCTCTCAGGGGCCGGGCTGTGCGTGAACGGCCGGGACCCACGTCCAGGTGTCCGGAGCCACGCACGGAGGAGGCAAAGTGCACAGTCTGGGACTGGGCTGTCCTCCGGCTGCTGGCCCCTCCCCCTCCTCTGGGGTACCGCAGCCCCCTCCAGCCCGCGGGAACGTGCGGGTGAGCTCCTTCCCTCCCCAGCCACTCGCGATGACAGTGGGCCACCCCCACTCCCCACCACTCCATCCTGGCAACACGGGAGCGTCTCAGGACCACGGGGAAGTGGCCCTTTACCTCCATGGCCGCCAACCCAGGATGATGGGATTGGGGTGAGTCCTGCAGCTGCCGGCTGACCCTCGAGCCAAATGAGGGGCCGGGGGACGTGGGCCTGCATCCCGCTCCTGCCCCCTCCTTTCCGAGCCTCAGTTTCCTGGTCTGTGGAACGGGGCCATGGCCCTTCTCTTGTTATAGTGTGGCCCCGTGTTGAACCCCAGGCGCCCGCGGTGCTCGTTCTCGTCCTTCTCTGGCCTCCCGCACGGCGCCCGAGCGTGGCATTCCCAGCCCAAGTGTGTGTGTGTTCATCGCGTCTGCTCGAGGCTGGTACTGAATTCCAGGATCCTGTCTCCTTCACCTGCCAGCCGCTTGGGGCCTGGCTGCCACTGCCATCTCCCTGTGGACACCATCAGCCTCTTTGGCTCGGTCTACTGGGCTCTCACCTCCTGTCCCTCTCCTGCTCTGGGGTCTCTGCACCGCACTATAAATCTGACTCCTTTTCTTTCCACCCAGGAAGCCTTGCCGCCTCTAGGGCGCCCTCCCCTCTCGGACGCCCTGGGGACCCGGCCCATCGTGAATGATCAGGACCAGGGAGGCATTAGCACTGCTCCCAGCAGGAGCGGGCCGGTCCCGCAGCGGCCACGCTGGGCAGCCACAGCCACAGGAGGATGGGGGAGGGGGCTGGCACCTTATAGCCCATGGGTGGCCACAGGGGCCTCGCTGCCTCCGGGAGGTGGGGGCTGCCACATGCCAGGCTGGTCATCAAGGAGACTCCAGCTCGTGGCCAGGTGGTGCCAGTGCAGGGAGGTGCAGGCTCGGGAGGGGGGCCCAGGGCCGTGGCCACATGCCGAGGACAGCGCCCCGTCCCAGGCGCCTGCAGGGATGAGTTCTGTAAGGTGAGGGAGAGAGAGCCCCCAGGCTCAGTGTGTGTCTGCCAGCAGACAGACCCAGCGGCCACCGCAGGATGGGCCCCAGGGGTGTCGGTGACCGCGGAGGGAAGGCCAGCCGGGTGGGTGCCCTGGGTGAGGGGAGCAGCATTGGGGTGGTGGGATGGGACTGGATTTGGCAGGATCCCCGGGCTGCTACAGGAGGTGAGTGGAGGGAGGCGGCAGAGCTCAGCTCGCGGCTCCCTGTTCGGGTCCTGGCCTCAGTCTCTGTGCCCAGAAGAGCCTGGAGGCCGGGTGGAGCGTGTGCAAGGAGGCGCCGGGCTTTGCCGACCTCGTTTTCTCACCCGCAAGAGGGCTGGCGGCCCCGCGGGGTTAGGGTCTGGATCCCGACTGAGAAGCTCTTCCTTGTACCAACATTCCAGGTCCGGGCGTCGCGGAATGCTTGCGGTCGCCCCTGCGGAAAGCATCTCTCTACCCCATCTGACAGATGAGAAGCCTGAGGCCGGGCGGACCCACCTCGTCTGACTTCAAGTCCTGCCGTTGGCCCCCCTTCCCGGGAGCTGAGGGAGGCAGACGCCGGGCCCCTGCGCGCGTCCCTGAGGGGCCTGGACCCCATCTCAGGCCTGCTTGTGCTTCCCCGCGAGATCTGAATGTCCCCGAGCCCGACTATCCTCATCTGAGCAAGGGGGCTGGGGATCCGCTGGGTCGTGGGGAAGGGGCTCCTGGCAACAGGGCCCCCGGCTCAGGCGCTGGGCAGGGGAGGCTTGGGATGGCTGCGAGCAGCAGGGGCGGCGCCCTGGCCAGCCCCCAGCCCCCTCCTGCCCTGGGTGGAGACGCATTACTCCTCTGCTTCTCTGCGGTGACATTTAATCCACACGGGGGCTGGCGGATGCTTTATTTTTGGAGCTGACTTTGATTTGGGGAGGGTATTGTTAGCTCCCGGGAGTAGGTTTAAAAGCAAATACTACTGCTTCTTATCAGTGGCACCTAGGAGCCTCTGCAAAGGCACCTCCCTCCCACCAAGAAGTCTAGACTTTGCCTGCTCGGCACCTGCCAAAGGTGCCAAGAGGAAGGAGGGAGCCCCGGCCTGGGGGCTTCCTGCCAGCTCTACCTGGACAAGCTGGGCGGCCGCGGGCACACAGGTACCTCCCTCTGGCCTCGGTTTCCCCATCTGACGTGGGTGAGGGAGGATGACAAGGTCTCTCTGGGCCGCACGTCTTCTCTGCTCCTCCCGCCCCGGAGGGAAGAAGAATGAGGCAGGGCTTTTCCTCCAGCTGATCAGGGTGGTGTGATTTGCATGTGATTTGCATGAATATTCATGCAGATTTCATAAGGTACTAGGTCCAAGCATCTCGGAAAATTCCAGCAAACAGACCTGGGCAAAACGCCGGTGATTGTTCTGGGCCTCGAAGGCAGCTTCACGGAGACCATCCCTCTGGAGCGTCCTGTAAGCTGCGTCCCTGCATTTTGTGACCTGGATCCCTCATCTGAGCGCCAGGAGGGGTCTGGATGGAGTGTTCGTGTCCCCAGTCTGGCCAAGACTCCTGTGCCTCCATCCAGCCCCAGGACTCCCCAGGAGCTGTCCTGCAAGTCAGGATGGGGGCAGAGTTTTGGGTCCTGAGGTCGGGGTCCCTGGGGTCCTCCAAGACACTCATCTCTGCAGAATGCCTCTGTCAGGAGATCCTGACCGAGGAGTCAAAGCTGCCCTCGGGGTCCCTTCCTTCCCCTCCCATGCCATCCCCCAAACGGTTCCCACGTTTCACATGTGAACTTGATCACATCCCTCTTTCCCCAAACCCTGCAAGCAAAACAACGAAGCCCAGACCCTCCAGTGGCCTCTCTTTGTTCTAGGAACAGTATGACCCCTGCTTGGGTCTGCACGGTTCTTGGAGCTTCTCCCGCCTCTGTGGGCAGCCTGAGGTCCCAGCCTGTCCCCTCCTTATTCCTGGCTCACCCGCTTCCTGCGTCGTGGGGCATTTGCATGTGCCGTTCCCGCTGCTGTCATGCTGTTCCCCCCACCTCTCTCCCTGCAGCACTCCACTCGCACCCCTGCCCAGTGGGATCAGACCTCACCAGAGCCACTCACAGACCCGCTCCTTCAACATGGCACGTGTGGCCATGGTTGTGGTGTGGCACCGGCGGGGTGTTTGCCCGGTCGCTGTCTCGCCGCAGGACAGTCGGCTCCACTGGGCGGAGGCCAGGCCGGCCCTTGGCTCCCCGCTGCCGCCCGCACGCAGTAGGCGCACCCTGGAGGAATGACGAGCGGCTGACTCTACCCACATTCCTGCCTTTGGTCTGACAGCCCCACAGAGGCGGACTCCCCGAGGCCAGGGCCCCGTGTCCCTTCCCACGGTGGCCCCGCAGGGCAGGGCACAGCATTGGGGGGAGGGCTGTCTCCTGACTCGCTGTCGACAGGAAATGCGGCTGTGCCAGCAGCTTCCTGCTGCGGCCGGCCCGGGGCACGTGTTTTAGAGGCTTTTGTTCCCACAGCTCCAGCGTTCCGTTCCGTCTGCGGAGAAGAGAGCAGGGCTGGCAGCCGGTGCTGCTTGGAGAGAGACCCCCGCCCCCCCCTCCACGGAATGGTGGCCCTGTGGAGCGGGCCTGCCGTGGGCACAGGGTGGCTGGCTGTGCGGCCGTGGGTGGCTCGGCTGGGCGGAAGGCGGTCAGCCCTCAGGACCCCACGGCACGCTTGGCAGCGGGCGGTGCCGGCAGGTTCCCTGGAAGGACGCAGAGCCGGGGTTGGTGGGCTCCCCTGTTCAGCGAGTGCTCGCGAGCACCCACACGTCCTGGGCCCGCTGCGTGCGGCTGGGACGACCTCCCCGAGGAGGCGCGCTCTGGCAGGCCAGAGGGGCGGATGAGCAGGCCCCGTGAGCATGTGGACGGAGCGTCTCAGGTGGTGGTCACCGTGGCCCGGGGACCCCACGGTGGCCGTCGTCCCTGCTGCACACCCTGTTTGCCTGTCCTCTCCTGCCACTGGCCCCAGCACCCTTCCCTCGCCTTGGCCAAGGCCACGAGAGCAGAAGGGAGACAGGCCGGTGCGGGGCCAACACAGGGCGCCCGTGCTCTTCTTGGCGGATGAACGTGGGCCGCCGGATGGTGCTGCGTGAGAGCCGGGCTCCCTGTCGCTGCAGCGTGACCTGTCCCCTACTGACAGGTGGAGCCAAAGTGGCCCGGATGGAGGGGGCAGGTGCTGGCATGGGCCGCTGGTGGCCGTGGGGGTCCCGGTTGTGCTTTGCCATGGGAGGCCCTGGTAGGAGGTGGGAGGAGAGCCGTGCGCCCCATGTCCCCTGCAGGCTGCAAGCGGGCCATGAGTGGGTTCATCCCCGAGGCCCCGCCCCTGCCGGTAGCCCCCCTATTTGGCTGCTAGGGTGGCGGCCGCTGGTATCTCTCCTGCTCCTGCCCGGGGTAGGCTCTGGGCAATCCAGCCTCCGTAGTCGGTGTCCTTTACCCCACCCACTCATCTAGAAACAGCCCCTCCTTTAAGCTCTCAACAGTGACCTCTGAGTGTCCCCTCTTCTGTGCCAGGACACTGGACCGTGTGCCCGGCCCGTGGCTGTGTGTCCCGGGCCTTCCTCTCTTTCTGAGTCTGAGCCCGGTACCATGCCTGGAGCTTATCCATATCCCTCCTCCGACCTCTGCTCCTTAGGGCTCTGGGGGAGGCCTGGCAGCCAGGAAGGGACACGTCACTCTCCCACGGTGGCTGCTCAGGGCTGAGAACTATTTTCCCGGGAGGAATGCGGGTAGCAGGAAGAGAATGGGCAGGTATGTAGTGAGGCCTCTCTGAGCTGAGGTCCCCAGGCTGGAGGGAGAGCTAGGAGGCGGGATTCTGCAGAGCTGGCCCAGGAGACCGTGAGGGAACAAGGCCAGGATGATCGCGCCGTGTCCACTAGACATTTGGGTTTGGGCTGCCTTTCTCTGTATGAGGTCAGCCGTCCAGGTTAAGACGCACAGACCTAACAGGGAGCAGAGACCTTGATTCCAGGCTCCCGCACTAGGACTCACTGCTGTGTAGTCCGGGGAGAGCCCGTGGCCATCTCTGAACCTTACTCTGCACCAGCAAACGGAAAGAGTGATCATTCATGGGGTGGCATTCAAAGTCAAGGTCAAGGTCAGGGGTTGGAGAACTTTTCCTGTGAACACACAGATAGTTGATCTTTCAGGCTTTGTGGCATATGTCAATTAATGGGCATAACAGTTTCAATAAAACTGTATTTATAAAAACGACAATGGGCCAGATTTGATTTGTTGGCTGCAGCAGTGAGGGACGGGGAACTCTTCTGTATATACTCAGCTCCTGGAGACATAAATACCACCCTTAGACAGTCTTGCCTTGACCTTGTCAACAACACCTGCCTGTTTTTCTTCCATGAAAAAACTCATCTTGGGGTGTATATCATAGAGGGCTCCCTGGAGGAGGTGATGTCTGAGCTGTTTTTGCGCTCTGAGAGGCATGCTGCTAGCTGAAGGGGAGAAGTGTGCGCTAAAGGAGGAGTGGTGGCCCAGGGAGGGGCTGCAATTTGCAAATTTAAACTGGAGCAGGCTGTCAGAGCCCCTAAAAGCATGATGAATGCGCCTGGGCTTCCAGCGGTCGCCCACGTGCAGCTGAGCGACGGTGATTTACGACGGCCGAGATTTTTCTTTACCAAGTGGTTTTCGGAGTAAAAAGAAAGGTCACCGCGAGTTAGGCCTTACATATCTTATCTTGCTGCCCGCCAGCCGGCATTTCCCTCCGAACTTGGCAAAGCCCGATGAGCGTGTCAGCTGCCGGGAACGGGCATTATTGTCCCATAAACAAACGCGGGACTAACCCCAGCAGCACGTGCGGCCGAGCAGGCGTGCTAATCTTCTCTCGGAGTGTGCAGGGGCGGCAGCGGGCGCGGCGAGGGCTCAGAGAGGGACGGCCACGCTGGGTTGCAGGACAGGTCGCTGTGCAGGGGGTCCCGGGCTGGAGGTGGGGAAGAGGGAGGTGGGCAGCTCTGCCCGGTGTCTGCGAGCGGAGGGAAGAAGAGACACTGGGCCGAGTCAAGCTCACGTTCTTGGGGGGATGGGCAGGGGAGAAGGAGGGAGAGTCATCGCAGGCGCCACGCCCAGCGCAGAGCCTGACGCGGGGCTCGGTCTCACCACCCTGAGATGATGACCCGAGCTGGACGCTCGGCCAGCTGAACCCCTCAGCCACCCCCAGGTCAGTCTCATCTCGAGACCCTTGCCTTAGTTACATCTACAAATACGCTTCTTCTAAAAGAAGGTCACAATCTGAGGTTCCAGGTGCAGAAGTCTGTTTTGGGGAGGATACTAGTTGGGGCCGAGGGTGGACCGGGCAAGCAGGCAGGGCAGAGAGGGCACTGGGGGGACCCGCTGTTCTGGGGGAAGGTCCTTCCTGCCTCTTCCAGCTTCTGGGGGCTCCAGACACCCTGGGGCATGTGGCCGTGCCCTCAGTCTCTGCATGTTCCCCACGTGGCCTCTCCCTCTGTCTGCGTGTCTCAGATGTCTCCCTGCCTTTTCCTTATAAGGACACTTACCCTTGGAGGCAGGGCCACCCGGAAAATCCAGGACAATCTCCTCCTCTCACGATCTTTAATTTAATGATACCGGCAAAGACCCCTTTACCAAGTAAGGATTTCCCCCTTCTTGGGGCTGCCAATCCCCCTCCACAGTGGAGGGAGACGCGATCCGCCCCTTTCAACGGTGGCGAGTGGGGCCGAGAGCAGGGGCCTCCCGACGCCCAGCAGAGTCACCGGGGACGGGCAGGGGGGATGCCCCAATGGGGACGCGTATGAAGCAGTCCTGAGGATCTCAGGGGGTGTGGGCTGCACGCTTGTAAGCAAGGCCACAGTGGTGGGGGAAGGGAGAAGCCAGTGTGCAAATCCCAGTGTCTGTGACCTTGGGCGAGATCGTGCCTTGTTTTCACTCGTTTATTTTATGCTGCTCTATTTCCCTTGATCCCGGTCCCGTTCCCAAGAAGCTGAATGGAGCGACATTGCGTGGAAAGAACCCACCGTCCGCGATGGCTGTTGATGCCCAGCGGGTCTGCTAGACCCTCCAGACCCTCCGTGACTTGCGGGTGTGCTGTTCCGCCTCTCCCGTCTAGACCCTGGGAGGAAGGTGGGGATAGTGACCGTGATCCTGGCAGATCCCAGGGCAGATCCCAGATCCCAGGGCTCCTCACGTCCCATCAGATCAGTGACGATCCTACGGGCCATGACAGTGAGTGTGGCGTGGGGTCTTTCCTGAGCGGCGTCCGTCTCCAGGAGCGGCAGGAAATGGGCTGAGAACATGGGCTGGGGCCGCCTGGACCTTGCTCTCCCAGTCCTGACCTCAGTGACTGTCCTGGTGGCAGGGTCGAGACCTGACACCTGCCCCGGAAGGCTGCCAGGGGGTTCTGGGAAGAGGACGAGGGTGGGGAGGTGTGGGCCTGGGCTGCGCTCCTCGGGGTGCCCGGGACATGGCAAAGGAACTCTGGCTGGCGGGGTCGCTGCACAACCCCATCCCGCCCTCTGAGGAAGTGAGTGGTGACCCGAGACAGGCAGCCGGCCTTGGACCCAGCCCTCCCACAGGCTCAGCCCTGGGCAGCCCTGACCTGAATGCTGGGGTGCAGGGTGACACGGCCAGTACAGGGGGCAGTGCGCAGGCGGAGCTTGGAGCTTGCCTGAGGTGGGGACAGAGGGGTGAGGTGAGGGTGAGAAGAAGCTGATGTGGTATTGGGTCATGCCAACAGAGGTAAGTCAGCAGGAGGTGAGAGCCGGCTTCACCCTTTCCTCCGTCAGTACGTGACTATGGCACTGAGTTTTGGTTATTTTCTCCCTGAAGGGGTGGGTTCACGCATCCACCCACCTACTCCCCTGTTTGTTTCCAGAAGAAAACCAAGCAGGAAGTGAGGGACGTTGGGCCCATCACCCCCTCGTGGATGGGTGATCATCACCGGCCCCCAGGTGCACGCCCCCCCGCTCGGGAGTCAAGGGTCTGCCTGTGATGGCCCCACCTTCACGTGGCCTGGGGCCTAGGCCACTACTGCCCCTTGAGCACAGCAGAGCTCGGCCCCCGGGCCTGGCCAGAGCAAGCAGAGACAACCCACCCGGGAAAGCTGAAGCCGCAACAAAGCGACGTGTTCTCCCAGCAGAACTGGAGGGTCCTCAGCAACCTCGGGTCACTTCCCGTCTGAAAGCTGATGCGGACGCGAATGATGGTGTTACGGGCTGAACTGTGTCTTTCAAGTCGCATGTCGGCGTCCTCACCCCAGGACCTCAGAGCGACAGTGCCCGGAGATGGGTCTTTGCAGAAGTGATGAGGGTAAGGGAGGTCCGTGGGGGCCCTGATCCATGCTGACCAGTGTCCTTACGAGAAGGGGAGAGCAGGACGCAGACATGCACGGGGGGACGACCATGTAAGGACACGGGAGGGGACGGTCATCCACACGCCAGCAGGGAGGCTTGGGAGGACCAGCCACGCCCACAGCAGGTCCCAGACCCCCAGGCTGTTTCTGCTGTCTCAGGCGCCCGGCCTCTCTCTGTCATGGGGACACTGGGTGACCCGCCGGGTGGGAGGGGATGTTCACGCAGCCTCTTCCCATCCTTGGGCAGTGACCCCCACCCCTGCCCATGTGGGGGCTCCTCAGGGTAGACAGTCAAGGTGAGCCCAGGGTCAGAGGGCCCGTGGTCACCAGCCAGGGCCACCAGCAGACCACTGTGTTGTGAGATGAATGAGGTCTCCGCTGAGTCTCAGACGCGATGTGTGTGCTCGGTGGTGGGCAGGGACCCCCGTGAGATCCACAGAAGGAGCAGACGTGGTGGGTGGTGGGCACAGGGCCACGAGGAGCGGCTAGGGGGTAGAAGGCTGGGTCAGCGTGGGGGTGGCCATGGGGTCTCGGGCTGAGGCCGGGCTGAGGCCGGGCCCAGGTCTGGAGCTGGGACTGGGGAGGCAGGTGGTTGGGCAAAGTTGGGGTTTAGGCAGAATCAGGTGGTCGGGCAGGACTCTAGGAGTTGGGTGGAGATGGTCGTGGTCGAGGGGAATTGGGCTTAGCTGTGGGTTTAGAATAGGGGTGAAGATCTGGTTGGTGGGGAGACAGAGGTTGGGGCAGGCTAAAGCCTTCTGGTCTGGAGGGCCGCCTGGGTTATGGACGACAGAGTGGCCAGAGCCTTGTGGACTCTGGTTCAGTTTCCCCAGGGTGGGCTGGCCCTGGTGTGATGATCAGTGACCGCGGGGAAGCCTCCTACCTGCAGGGAAACGCTGGCCTGCAAGGTTCCTTGGCCATCCTGAGCTTGCTTCTGCCACAGGGCCTTTGCACCTGCTGCTTCCTGCCTAGAGCACCCCGCCCCAGGTCCTCACCTGGCTCACTCCTCCACTGTGTGATGTCCCCGCACGTCTGAGGGACTTCCAGCCCTCCCCACCTTCCCAGAGGACCCCATCTCCTCCTGACCACGCGACTCCAGTCCCTCGCCCCACGATCCCCCCTGAGATGCTTTGTATTTTGCGTGTGTTCATCGGTCTCCCCCACCGGCCGGCGAGCTGTGCGGGCAGGGGCTTTGCTTCCCCCACTGCTGCTCTGTCCGAAGGGCTAGTGCGGCGTCGGGCGTCTGTGGGGATTCAGTCTCCACCGGTGAAGTGATGAAGGAAGGAGTGACACCCGCCTCATTCCCGAGGACTCAAGGAGCAGCTCCCGTGAGCCGGGCGCAGAGGATGGACGGCTGCCGTGAACAACGGCCTCGGCAGAGATACACTCCTGTGGGGAGAGCTAGACGGGAAAGAAGTGCCCTGAGCTTCTGCCGAGGTCAGGAGTGCGGGCGGAGAAAACCCAGCAAGCGGCGGGGAGGGGCAGGGCCGGGCCATGTCTGGGGTGGTCGGAAGAGGCCTCCCTGATCCGGGGACCCTAAAGCAGGTGGAGGTGAGGGCGGGGCAGAGGGGTGAGCTGGGGGTGAGCCGGACACAGGGCGGCGGGCAGAACCAGCAGGGAGGCTGCGTGTGTTGGGTGAAGCGTCTGGGTTCAAATCCCGCACATCCAGGGCCTGGCCTTTGCGTTGTCGCCTATGAAATGGGTCCCTGGAGGCAAGCTCTCCTGGAGCTGCTGCTGGAGCTGCCAGCACAGCCTCTGGGACCCTGTGAGAGCCTCCAGCCTCCTCGGGAAAGGCGGCTTCCTTTTGTCCTTTTGTTGTGATAATTACAGCGCCTCTTTGTTGCAGCCTGGAGGTAGACATCTGAGATGTTATTTTCCGCTGCTCACGACCCTGTTTCTTGGCACCAGCGAGGCGGGAAGCTCACGCTGTTTCCTGCCTGGCGGAGCGCCAGCCCCTCCAGGACGCCTCCCACCCCATCCACTTCCCTGGCGCTCAGCCTTCTCCCCCACCTGCCCTGCCGGGTGACGGCGGGTCTCTGCAAAGGCACACTTGATCGTTTCCTGGATGTGCTTCTCAATTTGACTTTCATGCCCTTCCTGCTGGGGGGCTGTTGGCATCAGGGCAGGAATGGGGCTGCTGACGTGAGCAGAGGCTCTGGGGCCCCTGGAAGGGCCCATAGCTTGTCTTTGTGGGAGCCAGCAGGCCCGGGCCCTCCCTCTTGTTCAAGCACGGGTTCCTTTTCGGTGTGAGAGGGTCCCCAGGCCCAGGTCTGACTCCTCTTCTGGTGACAGGACCCCTGCGGAGGCTGAGACGCAGACAGGCAGGGGAGGCACCTGCTCCGTCTCCAGCCCCCTTCCCCCCGCCCCGCCGACCCGCCACGTGGTGGGGTCCCAGAAAGCATTTCTGCTAAGGGGACTGTGGCTCAGAGGAGAGGGGAGGCCACCACCAATCTGACAGTCCAGCTCGGACGTCTCTGGCCTCACCCGGCAAGGGCTGCTCGCTCCCGGGCGGCCGGTGGTGTCCACGCGGCGGGGTTGCCTCCCCTGCTCCTGAGGTTGTCCAAGGGTCTGTCTGCCCCTCTCCTGAGCTGTGCTCAGGGCCAGCTCCTGCCCTCACTCTTCCTGCTCCCATGGCTCCCATGGGCCCGAGCCAGAGACACCAGAGCTGTGGACGGCCCCTCTGCCCAAGGTCGGATTGTCACCTGGCTAGGGCGATCGATCTGCGCTTGGTCGTTCACCTGCCGGAGCCTCAGGCGGCTTCCGGGGGGACCCTGCAGGCCCCCTTCCCTGAGGGGCAGCTGCGGGGGCCCCCACCCTGCCCGGCTGGGACAAGACAGCGGGCGCTGCAGGTCACGGAAACATCCGAGTGGACTGAGTGTGGGCCACAGAATTACGTTAAAATCGCAGCTTACTGATGTCTTAAAAAACAGCTTTTAGTGAGAGGCAGGGAGCTGTTTGGCTCTGCAAGCTCCTTTTCCATTTTTTTGGGTGCGTTTTATTGATTCCTGCGCTGAAATAGTCTTTCAGCGTTTTAAAATAGAATCCTAGGCGAAGGGATCCCAGCCTCGGGATTTAAGTGGAAATTGACCTGGCTCTTCATAAAATCACCGAGAAAACAAGACGCTGGGCGTCAGGAGCCGGCCCCGCGCCGTGCCGGCCTCGCCACGTCTTTGCAGCCCTGTCCCCACTTTCTGTTGGAAAAAGTCACCCGGACAGTTGCCCACGTGGGCCCAGACTTCTACGGCAGCTGATTTTCTCTTTTCTCTGTCCTGGATGAGCGGGAGGGGGTGCGTACGGCTTGGGTCAAAAGCCCCGAGATCCTTACGGAATCGCGTGGCTGAGCCCGGGGGCTCCTCGGCCCCCATATGGCCCCACGCCAGCCTCCACCTGGCACCCCGGGAGACCCCCGGCCTGTTGGGCAGCTTTCCTGAAGCCCCCCCTCCGGGGGAAGGGAGCGACACCAGAGAAATGGCAGGAGGTTTCCTGTGGGAGGGGTCTCGCCTTTCGGAGGGAAACGCACCTGCGTCCTGGGGGCTTGGGCAGTTGCTGCTGCTGGAGGCGTGGTCAGCGTCCTGGCCCACGTCTCCTGCCTCTGCCAGACCCTCGTTGCCTGGGAGTGTCCAGGCCTCAAGCACGTGAGACCACGGACGGCTGGCGGGGACTCTGGTGCTGACTGTGTGCACTGATCTTTCTCAAAGGCCTGCTGTCTGCAAGTTTCCGGGCAGGACAGCCGCTGCCCAGGACCCTCCTGCCCTCTGCCACCGGTCTGGGCCGGGGGCTGGCTCCACCAGCTACGGGGGGCATCCCTGCTTCCTGGTCCCTGGCCTTGGCCGAGTGCCGTGCCCTGCTTCTGCTGCTGGAGCGGATCCTGGCCTACCTCTAGTCACCCTGGCCTGAGTCTGCCAACTGGTGGGTCTTTTGGGCCCGAGGAGACCCAGGACAGCTGTGGAGGGAAGTGCCCAGTCCTTCTGTGAGACCCGCCCTCCCCTGGCTCGGACCGCCATGTGGACATGTGCGTGACCACTGGGGTCATCCTCTGTAGGGTCACGGGCTGGCCCCTGGTCCTCCTCGCTCCCGCCTTTCTTCCCGCCTTTGTCTTGCTCCCAGACCTTTGCTGGCTCCCCAGGGCCCCTGGAATCCAGTCTGGCCCTCTGCCCGCAGTGTCCCCGGCAGGGCCACTGTCTCTTCCTTGGGTCAGTGTGTCCAGTCCCCTGGCCCCTGACACCGAGACCCCTGTCCCTCCACCTCGGGGCCATGGTTTCCACAGACCGGGCTTAGCCCCACCTGCTCAGCCTGCCGGTGTCCATTGGCTCGCGGCTCAGCTCTTAGCCCGGAATGGGCTGGTGTGACTGAGTTCCAGAGGGCAGCGAATGTCCCTGGGTCTTCTGTACTGTCCAGAGGAGGGTCCCGTGTTGTCCTAGGGAGCACCTTCCTAATGGGTTGTCTTTCCGCTGCCGGGAGGCCCCCGTCTTAGAGCCCCCCACCGCTTGCCGGGAGGCCCCTGTCTTAGAGCTCCCCCCAACCCCCTGTGCCAGGAGGCCTGTGTCTCAGAGTCTCTGCTGCGTCCCCCAGAGCTCCCACCCCGGGGGCTCGATCCCTGCCTGCGGCCTTCCTGCCTCCAGCAGACACTGTACCCTTGACTTTTCCCTTGATCTCTCCCTATGAAACGTCACCTCGGCTGAGCGTTTTCTGGGGCCCCAAGCAGGCTCTCTCCATCTGCCCACTGCCCCTGTAACCTGATCCTGTCTCCGTGTGGTTTGGGGCATCTACCCTGAGTCCAGAAAGCCCGGAAGTGCAGGGGGAGAGGAGAGGGGCCTGAGGGACAGGAAGGTGAGGCGGCAGGAGGGGTGCAGGAGGCAGGGGGCAGAGCTGGAGACCGAGAACGGTGGAGGGGTGGACGGTGTCCTTCTGGGAGCAGCGCTGTCCCCCTCCTTGAAGGGAGCCTCTGCTGGGGCCGGGCTAGGGGGTGGGGACACAAGCCTCCATCAGCCTCTCTAGAAGCTGCGTCGAATCGGGGCACAGGGCCTGGACGGACATCGAGCCCTCCTCGGGGTGACCTCCTGGGTCCCTTCAGGGCGCACGTGGCCCCGAGGAGAGCCAGGCCTGGGGCCCCTCCTCACCACCGCCCCCTCTCAGCTCTCACTGCCCCGAGCGGGTGAGTAGCCCGGTCAGCTGGGCCGCGCTCTCGGAGCAGATGCCCGCAAGCAGTTAGCTGTTCCGGAGTCGGGCCTGCAGACGCACAGCCTCTTGTTGATGCACAGGGTCCCGCCAGGCTCCTCTCCTGCCGGCGGGCGGTTCGTAGGGAAGGTGATCTCAAGGCCTGCCCTGGTGGCCAGGGCTCCGAGGCCCGGGGTCACCTCCCACCCCGCGCCCGGTGCTGGGGGCCTGGAGGCCAGGGTGGGTTCCGCGAATGAGCTAAGCGGGGGTGACGGACACGGCTGTGGGGCCGTGCACTGTCCCGGCCGCGTGCCGGCGACTCGGCCTGTGGCTCGTCTGTCCTCCCCTGAGACCCTGCCCCACGCTGACACGAGGGAGGCCGGTCCTCTGGGGCCTGAGGAGTAGAGCTTTCGAGTTGTCGCTTTGAGCTTATGAGGCAGTTTTACCCCAGCAGCCTGTGTCTTGCCCGCCCCTGGCCCAGGTCCTAAATTCCAGACGTTTCTCCTGGCTCCACGCTCCGGCTCTCCCACCCCCACTGCTTCTGCCTCCTTCCCAGGGCTGTGATCAAGCTGGTCGCCAGCGCCGCCAAGTAGACCAGGGCGGCCGCCTCCCCGCTGCTCGAAACATGAGATTTCCTCCCTGGCAGCGGGAGGCCTGGCGTCTTATTAGGAGCAGAGCACGTGGTGTCAGCGGACCTGCGACCTCAGGTACGGGGGGGGGGGGGGGGGGGGCGGACCGGGCTTTTGCACACCTCCTCCCCTTGACGGTCCTGCAGCCCAGAGGGAAGGGAGGTGGGCTCTGCAGCCATGTGGGGGTGTGCCGTGGGGAGACCCGTGGAAGGCTGAGCAGGGGATGCCCGGTCAGGGGTCAGTTTGGGATGTCCCCTGCTGGAGGCTGGTGAGCAGGGAGGGGCCACCGCCCTGTCCTCTGCCCCGATGGCAGGGATACTGCCCCCCAGCCAGGGGCCGGGCCTCCTGGCCTCCTCACGGGCCTGAGTGGAGATGCTGGGCGTCTTGTCCCACAGCTGACCAGGCGAGAGAGGGGCCTCTGGCAGGCCGTGGAGCCAGAAGACAGTTGTGTGGGGACGGTAGCGGGGGTGTGTGTGTGTGGGGAGAGTGGGAGGAGACCCCAGCTAGCCCCCAAGACTGAGCGCCCCCACCCTGCCTTCCTGTCTTATCCCGCGCATCTTTTCCTGTCGGGAGCCTGACAGCTGCTTCCACAGGGAACGGAGCAAGGAGAGGCCAGAGGCCCCGTGAGCGAGTGGGGTTGGGATGGGGAGCAGGCTTTGGGCTGAGCGGCTGCTTAACTGTCCCCCCAGGCCAGGTCTCCGCCCCATGTCTGCTGGGCTCTGGTGTTTGATTCTTCACCCATTCAGCCCGAAGGAGAGTGATGCCTGCTGTGTGTGAGCCGAGAGCCTCCTGGCCCTGGGGGAGCCGAGAAAATGGAGAGGCCGGGCCACGAGCAGGAGGAGAGGGCGGCCTTCCCTCTGGTGCCCAGGAGGCAGGTCCTTCCCGCGCGGGATGCTGCAGACACAGCGACACGGGGAGACACAAGCATATACCTGCCCCCACTAGGACCACCGCACATGACATGGGACGCCCAGTTAAACATGCACTTCACATACTCCGTGACTCATTTCTCTAGTGTTTCGTGTTTGGAGCATACTTACCCTGAAAATGTTTCTGGGTTATCTGAAATTCAAAATATCAGATGCCTGTCATTTCATGTGATACCTTTGGCAAGCCTGGCCCCTCCGTCTTTGGGAGAGCTGGGGAGACGGGGAGAGGGGCTTTCCCTCCCCTCCCCGATATGGCGGGGTCTGGGGCTCCTGGGGCAGGTGCGCGCCTGTGTTCCACGCATGTTTCCCCAAGGTGATGGTCCACAATTGGACCTCAGAGTCACTGTGACCGAATTCCGAGTGAGTTTTCCACCTGGTCTGGCCGAGCCTCTTCTTCCACGTCCTCTGGGGATCGAATCCCTCTGAGGGCTTTGTCCCAGCTCTGGATCACCTGGCTTGACCGAGTGGTGTGTTGGTCCTTTTCATCCGCTGGACCAGAGAAGACTTGCATTGGGGGCCTAGATGGCCTCGACTCCCGGCACGACTGGCTGTCGCCTCCGCCAGCCTGGGGGGTGTGTTGTCGCAGGTGTGTCCCCAGCTGTGTGGCTGTGGGCCTGTGGCTGCCCCTCTCTGGTCCCATTTCTGAATCTGAGGGTTGGCCTGGACGATCACGGGGCTTTCCCCTTCTCAGTGCGTGGCGACATACGGCTGTGCTCTCCGTTGGACCGTGGCCCGGAGCCCCAGACCCACGGCCCAGACCCGCCGTGGACGAGGGTTTGCTCTAAGAAGCCAGTTACCCAAGGCCTTCGTCCCTGGAGGGCGACCGTATTATTTACTTATTTATAAAAGATTTTTACTTATTTATTTGAGAGAGAGAGAGTGGGAGCATGAGTGTGGTGAGGGTCAGAAGGACCAGTGACTCAGCACTGAGCAAGGACACCCCGCCCCATGTCACCGCCTGAGCCCCCAGGTGCCCCAGGGCGGTTACAATCTAATCAGACCACACAGGGGCCTCCCCATCTGCCCTGAACTCTGAAACTGCGTGGGGGCTGCAAGTCTGGGGGGCTGACGGGACTGCTTGTCCCGCAGGAGAAAGGCCCTCGCCCCTCGTGGGCAGCCCCAGGCCCTGCATGTCTGGAGGGCCAGCGGCACATCGCAGGAGGGGCTCAGGGCAGGACACAAGCGGGAGTGAGGAGGAGCCCCTGGTGTTGAAAACAACCTCACGGTTTTCAATCCTCCCATCGTGATGAGGGGTCAATGTTCTCCAACTCGTCTGACAGTCGGACTTAGACACGACCGAGTAATAACTCTGGACAGCCGCCGTGTTCATGCCTGCCTCAGTGCGGCAGGTGAGAAACTCTTCAGTGGCCGGAAATCACCACTTGAAGAGTCCTCATCACGGAGACCTGCGCAGATGGGGGCCAGTGACGCCCGTGCCGGGAGCTGGCTGGCCTGCGGTGAGGCCAGGCACGGAGGGACGTGCTCTGAGCAAGGGGTTGTCATCCCACTTGCAGGAGACTGGCCCCGTGTCGGGGGCTCTCCTTGGGACCCCCAGGTCTGGCAAGCATCCAGTACGCCCCAGAGTAGGGAGCAAAGCCGTGGGCCACAGGCTTGCTTTCTTTACTGGCCAGGGCCTTTGGGACACTCAGAGCAGATGAGATGGCAGTCAGTCATGAGAGCATCACGGCACGTATGTGAGTCCCTGCCAAGCCCATGGGCAGTTGTGCTATTGTCTGCGGGGGCCCTGGGTCCTGGGCCCCTGGTGAATCGGAGCAAGCGGTAGACAGGCAGGAAGGGGCTGACTGAGAACTGCGGGCCCAGCCCTCGGGGCCTGACTCCCACTCTGGGGACATGTGTCCCCCCAGCTTACTGCCTGGACGTGGTGTAACTCCCCGTGCCCAGCGGTGGTCGGAAAGCAGGCGCCAGGCGCCAGGGCTGTGTGGAACCTCTCGGCAGGGAGCAGGTGCCAGAAATCTGTTACGGAAACTCTGAGTTACTGACACGACGCGGAAGCCTTCTGTCTCCGAGATGGCTTTGTCTGTCCATCGCGTGGCTGTGTGCGTGGACCCCACGTGCCCCGGCAGCAGGAGTCCGGCTCTCCGTGCGCCACTGCCTGGAGCCGCCGCCTCATTCCACCTCCTCAGGCTGGACCCTGGTCCAGGCCACCCTCACCCCCTCGCCCCCCTCCCTTCCCCCGTGAGCGGGTTCTTCACCCCCGGGGTCTTACCAGCCAGCCTTGTGGTTTCTGAACACCTGCTGGGTGCCAGGCTATGGGGAGCGGCCGGTTCCGGCAGGATGGCCGCCGGCGAGCCCCTTCACTGTACCCCCTCCTCCTGCCGACGGGGCAACGGGACAGTAGCACCCACACCCACCTGCAGCGGGTCCAGCCTGTCCTCCCTCCCACACTCATGCCCTGAGCCCGCGCTGAGCCACAGTCTGCCTACGAAACACTGAACGTCTCTGCATGGACCAGTCACGCCTGCGACCTACCCAGGGAAGGAGCACGGATAGGGTGGGCGCGGGCTGGCTGCCGTCTGTGCCTCCGTCTGCCCTCTGGGATCGCCGAGGTGCCCCACAGGTTGAAACCCTGGGGCGTCTCCTGAGGCCGGAGACGTGGAACCCACCCCGCCCCCACCGTCCCGCGTGCGGCCGCTCCAGGTAGGTGCTGGGTGGGGGGGTGCTGCGAACCAGCTGGATGGCACAGGAGGAGCTTGGCCAGTCCTGAGGGGCTGCCTCTGGTGCCGCCCCGGACCTGGGAAGGGGGCCCAGCCGCGGGGTTGAAGTCTGTGGGACTGAGGACAGGCTCCCGCAGCTCTCGCGGTTCAGATCGCCCTCCCTTCCCTGCTGAACTGGCCCTGGGCTCACGCGGATTTACCCCAGCTCTGTCTTCTGGGGGCAGACCGGCCTGCAGGCGTGTGTAACCCTGGGCCCGATGGGGGGCAGACCAGGGGTGAGTGTGTGCTCGGCCAAGGCCAACCGCCTGGGGAGTGGACCCAGGTTGGGCGTGCAGGCCTGGGCTTCCACGCCCGTGACCACCGAGCCCCTCACAGCAAGGATGGGCCTGGGGCGGGCAGAGAGGGAGGGAAGCTGCGGTGGGCGGGGCGGGGGGACCCTTCGGCTGTCCCCACGTCCCGTGCTCCCCGTCGGAATTATGACGAGCCCGAGCTTCTGAGCGGCCGGAGTTGGAGCCTGAGAGCACCTACCTGGAGGACAGATGGAGTGTCACGTAGTGGCTTCTTGCAAAATTGTGTCCTGCTGTGTGGTCTCACCTACTCGAGGACATGGGGGGGCCCTGTCCCGGCCCCCAGGCTGTGAGGGCCACAGGGCTCTGCCCACCTGCTTCTCCCTCCCTCCTGGCTGCAGACTCAGGCCGCCTTCCCTCCAGACCCCCCCGGTGCCTTGGCTCGCAGCTTCTCCCCGCCGCCCCCCTGCCCCGGGAGGGCGCCTGGATGGGGGTCCACCCTCACTTGCCTCCGCAGTGAGGACCGTGGGGCTGGTGGCCCGACGGCGCACATTTAGACCTGCGAGCAGGCTGCTGTGCTGGGCCTGGCCAGGCTTAGGCCTCCCCTGTCTCTCCCCGGACAGTGGCCATGGCCCCCATGTGTCCCTCTGCACTGGTCAGCCCAGCCTGAGGACGTGGATAGCTCATGGCTCTGGGGGCGGGGAGCCTGCCATCAGGCAGCCGGCAGGGTCGGGTCCCTGGTGAGGCTCCTTCCTGGCCTGCAGACGGCCCCCTTCTCACTGGGTCGTCATGCGCTGGGGACGAAGGAAGTGAGCTCTCAGGGGGCTCTTCTCATCGGGGCACTAATCCCAGCCTCTGGGCCCGCATGACCTGCTCCCTCTGAACCACGCCTTCACTTTGGGTCTCAGCATACAGACCCAGAGGGACGCAGGTCAGTCCTGGCTGCCTCCCTCCGGCTGATTCACCCCTGTTTGTCCTCCAGGGCACCTTTGTACCATGTGAGTCTGACCGGCCTGGGGAAGCCTTCCCGAGGCTCTGAGCCCAGCCCTCCAGACTCCCGCGGCCAGCCCCTGCTGCCCCGCACGAGGTCCTGGCAAGGCCGTGGGACGCGGTTCCCAGGTTGGGTCTCAGAGATGGTGCCTCCCTCCTTCCCCAGAGGCACAGCTGGTCTGGTTCCTCTTCCCCTCCGAGCCCCTCCTGGCCGGGGGTTGAAAGAGGGCTGAAGTGTACAGCCAGCCTGGCCAGCTGGAGCGCCGAATGCCCTGGGCCTGTGACTGCGGCAGGTGTGCAGGTGTGGACACACGACTGTGTGGCCGGTGAGGCAGCCTCCTGGCCGCATGGCCACTCTCTGCGGCTGCAGTGAGATCTGGGAAGACGTGTCCCGCGTTGACGGGGTGTCGCCCTGCCACCACGTGGAGCCGGAGAGAGACGCGGGGGAGAGGGTGACAGGTGAGCGGAGTACCGCTGGACCCCTGGAGATAGCCGTACCCACATCTTGCATCCAGATCAACAGCACTTGGGTTCTTTTTCTGTTTTAGAAAAGTAGACTAATTTGTAGAGCATTTAATTAGTAAACTACTAGATTAGTAGACTAGTAAATTAGTAGACTACTAGACTAGTAGATTAGCAGACTACTAAATTAGTAGACTAATTCGTAGAGCAAAATTGAGGGGAAGGCACAGAGAGTTCCCCTGCACCCCGTCCCCTCCCCCAGTAGGTACAGCCTCCCCCACTTGCAGGAACCCCGCCGATGGCACGTTTGTCACTGGCCAGCATTCATGGACGCAGCCTTACGACCCGGAGTCCACAGCCTGCCTCACGGTTCATCTCGGCCATGTGCACCGTGTGGGGTTGGACAAACGCATAAGGACGTGTGTCTGCCAGTACAGTGTCACACAGGACAGTCTCCCTGCCCTAAATCCTCTGCGATCTGACTGTCCCCCTGCTCCCCAACCCCTGGCAACCATTCCTCTGTCTCCACAGTTGTGTCTTTTCCAGAATGTCTGAGCCCTGGGACCTTACAGCGCGGAGCCTTTCAGACTGGCGGCTTTCTCTTAGCGATGGGCATTGAGGTTCCTCTGTGTCTCTCCTTGGCTCGAGAGCTCAGTCGTACGCAGCGCTGAGTAACGCTCTGTTGTCTGACGGACCACAGTCTGTGTGTCTGTCCGCCTACCGAGGGACATCTCAGCGGTCCTGAGTTTTGGTGACTCTGAGTGAAGCTGTTGTAACACCCGTGTGCGGGTTTTTGGGTGGATATGGTTTCAACACCTCCGCGTGAATACCCAGGAACGTGCTGTTGGCTTGTCCGGTGAGACCATGATTAGTTTCAGTCCAAAGCGGCCCAGCCATTCTGCGTGCCCACGAGCCGCGAGTGGAGCCAGGGCTCCGCGTCCTCGCCGGCACGGGGGGCGACAGCGCTCTGGACCGGGCGGTCTCACGGGGGCGTGGCGGGGTCTCCCCACAGTTTTACTTCGTGTTTCCCTGACGTGAGCTGGGGAGCGCCGTTCCCCGTGCATACTCACCCCTGCGTGTCCTCTTTGCGGAGGCGCCTGTCCAGGTCCGTGGTCCATGTGTCATCAGCTTCTGTGACGGGCCCTGTCTGAGTTGGGGTCTCTGCCTCCTGCCACCAAATTCAGCAGGAGGTGGTTAAGGGGAGGGTGGACACGGTGTGGCTTCAAACCTGGCTCCTCCTGTGGCCGACGACCTCCGGCAAGCCCCCTACCGACCCCCCTCCTGGGCTCCGTGTTTCCGCTCTGTGGAGGCTTTGCGGGATCGATGGCAGGGGTGGAGGTGGAGGGCTAAGTGAGATGATTTCTGTGAGATCAATTGGACCCATTCCGAATTGTTAGAGTAACAATGTCCCTGAGCTTGTGTCCCTCGTGCCTCCAGGCCACTCTCAGAGGACTGACGTGTCCTTTCACAGTGACAGGCAGGTGCCCCTCTCCCTCGCTGCTCCTGCAAACCCAGTTCACGGGTCACCTCCTCCGGGGTGTCTGCCAGGCCTCTCCCCATCTCCTCGCCTGTTTGCTCCTCTGTGGGCTCTCTGTCAAGCATGGCCCCGTGGTTTCTCATGTGGACACCTTGAGCTCACCATGGGCCGTGACTGCAGCTTGTCATCTCGCCATCCCCGCGACTTGACAGGCCCCCACATTTGAACCACGGTTGTTAAGGGACCACACAGAAATGGGGCTTCTGGGAGCCGAGCACAGTGGTGTGGCGGGGGGGGGGGGGGCGTGCCCTTCTTCCGGCTGTAGAGAAGGGACTTGGTGTGTATGGAGAAACTTCTAGGTTCGAGGTGATTCGCCCCCACTGACGCGGGTCCTTGTCACCAGGCCTGAGGCCTGTGTTGGCATCCCCATTTGATGTCCGGGACACTGAGGCCCAGGGAGGGAAAGTGACCGGCTCAAGGTCAAACAGCCCAGGAGGGCCGAGCAGGTTCACAGGTCTGTGACCCAGGCGGGTGGCCGTGATGACTCAAGAGCTGCTGAGCCTGGCGGCCGGCCTCTCGGAGTCGGGACGGGCTCACTAAGCCTTTGGTATTCGGCGAGCTCGCTGCCAGTATACAAGGCCTCTGAGCAGTGGGCTCCCGCGGCGGCTTCTCACGCCCGAGCTTGGGTCCGATATCAGGAGCATTGCCTAATTACAGAGGACCCCGCAGCTAGCCAGCGGCGGCCACTCACAGGCTTTTGGTAAATGTCCCCTGGTTGAGCTGACCTGAAAGACACAAGCTCCAGGCTCGGCTCTGTTGCCCGGGGGTCATGTGGCCTCGGGGAGGACAGGGACACACTGCGTCCAGAGGCTGAGCTCCCAGAGTGGGTCGGCGGGGGCCGCAGGCAGGTGGACTGGGAAGAAAGACTCCCGGTGGGGAGGCTGGCGCTGGGGGAGGGGCTGCTGTCCTGCCACCTGGGGCTTCGGACCCTGAGCTCCCCCTGCTCCGGCCTCTCCGTCCAGCTGCGGAAGAGCCCCTGGGACACTCCAGCAGGGCCGGTGGGGCCCTCTCCACCCCTCCTGGCTGAGTCCCCGGATGGGGGTCTTTGCTGGCCATTCACCCCTCAGTGACCTTGGCTTTCCGCAGGTGGGAGACAGGCTTTCCGCAGGTGGGAGACAGGCAGGGCTGCCTGCAACTCGAGATGGTCGGGGCACTGCGTTAGAGGTGGACACAAGCGTCTGGCTCAGACCCGCTGCATGCTGACCCCTCTCGGGCTGTGGCACTGAAAGATCTTCCCCCAGTGTTCACAGCAGTGACTTGCCCAGGCCCCTGTCTGTGGCCACAATCCCTGGACGCCTACGGTCAGCCTGCTTTGCTGCATCTTCTAGCCCTGGCCACACAGAGCGCCTCAGTTTACCCTCCGCCTCCCGGTCTCGCAGTCTCGCAGAGCCCGCGGTGGGGGCCAGTACGTCCTCCTGACCTGGTGTCTCTGCTGCCCCCTTTTACCCACACCCCACACCGTCTGGAAAGCAAATTCTCAGGTGAGAAGAGGAGACATCAGATATTAATTCAATTTAGTCCAGGTTCTAATTGTCTGGAGAAACTTCTTAGGCACTACTGTTAATGTATTTCCTCTTAGGGCTAGTTACGCTAATTCAGATCCGCTTTAAGTATTAAGACACTGATACTGTGGATCAGATAACGGGACTGATCGAGGGAACCAGGGGAGGGGAACAGGGCAATATCTACAGTGGGAAGAGGAGGCTCTGTCCTTGTGGCTACTGCCTGTGACCTTGACCTTGGCTGGATGAGGGTCACAGTCTCGTCTCCCTCCTCCATGCCCCTGGGCAGCTCAGACCATGCTGTCACCACTGCTGACCCAGGCTGGCTTCTGGGGTGCCCGGTTACGGCCACTGCATGGCTGTGTCCCTCAGACTGTGGTCCCGCCCTTCACCCCCTCACCCCCTAGTCTGGGAGCCCTGGGACCCCATCATCCCCAGGGAGCCCTAACCTGTCCAGTCACCCGAGGGGCATGGATTAGGTTGCTGCTGCTGACACGGGACGACCTGGGGTGCTGGAAGCTCTTAGATCAATGTGGGGGATGCTGGAGGGGCCAGGGAGCGGGGCCGTGGCTGCTCGCACCATCTCCATGTCTGTCACCCACAGTGCATCAGCCTATCCTGCCTGCCGTCTCCCCGCTGCGCTCAGAGGGCCGCGTCCCCTCTGCTTGGGTCCCGGCCTGGGGGACCTCATACCGGGTCCTGCGAAGGTCGTTTTGGCGGGGCCATTGCTGTGGGGGCAGGTGTGGCCACCCTGATCCTGGTGTTTCAGGGTCTACACTGTGCCGGTCCCATCACATACAGGTCCTGGGCCTGACCCGGAGAAGGTTTGGGGCACTGGTGCCCGCCCAGAGGAGCTCACCCCATGGGCTGGGTCTCCAGGCCAAGGCTGTGAGGGCCAGGGGAGCTGTGAAGGCTCCCCCAGGAGAGGACGCTGCTTCTCGGTCTGTGGCTGCTGAGTCCAACCACCTGGCCTGTGGGCGCCCCGCGCCAAAGGGCTTCATGCACTGGTTGGCCTTGGACCTCGGTCCCGCATGCCTCCTGGCTCACCTTCTCTGTCCTTCTCCTGATCCAGTTCCCTGGCTGCCGCTGCTTCTTACAAGCCCCACACCGTCTGCCCCCCTCCTCCCTTTGACCTGCTGTCTCCACCCCCTTGGCTGGCCAGGCAGCCTTGGTGACGTGGCTTTCTGGCTGGGGAGTCCGCGTGTTCTCCTAGGGGGCCTCCGAGTGGGAGCCGGGTGCTGAACCTGTATAGGGAGGCGCCTGCTGACTTTCTCGGTCCCAAGGGCGTTCTCAGGAGCCTCAACCTGCCAGACCCTTCTGGGCCCTCTCCACCCAGCGCTGGCTGCCTGCCCGACTCCTGCCGTCCCTGTGGTTATAAGTGTCTTGGTGACGGCTGCTGAGGTCCCGCCCGATCCCTCAGTGTTCCTGAGAGCCAGAGCAGATCCTGGCACGGATCACACCCAAGGGGGTGGGGAGGGATGCTCTCTCAGCCTGCAGAGCTGGGGAGCCATGGTGCCATCCCTGGGAGGTCCAGCGGACCTTGGTCACTCACTCCTGCGTCCTGTGGGACGGGTTCCTCCCATGAGGTCCTGGGTCTTGATCGCAGTGCCTGAACCTCACGGAGGGCTGGCTTGGGTCCGTGGTTCCCCTGGTGGTTGGAGGACGGCCTCTGCAGGCCCGGGACCTTGACCTTTCCTCCAGCACATTCTCCCAGTGCTGAGGAAGGGGGTGTCTAGCACCCCCTACAGAACAGAGGCCTCGTGGTCTCTTGTTTTGGGGGCCGCGCCCAAAGACTTGTTGCTTCTGTCCATCCCCCTCATCTAGGGCTGGGAGGCTGCCCCGGGGGCTGTGGCGGGCCGGAGCCTCATGTGGGCTGGGCCTCTTCCCTCCAGCTGGGTGAGGTTGCTGAGGGCAGCTGTGCCAGGAGGTGGGGTGTGAGTGCGGCAGGAGGTAAGTCCTGCCCAGCCCAGGGGACACATCGGACATATGAATTGATCCCGGCGAGTTCTGCAAGAGGCACAGTGGGGAGAGTGTCTTCACCAGGCCCCTGGGCAGCTCTGTGGCTCTGGGTCTGCCGGTCACCTCTTTGGGCCTCAGTGGCCTCGTGTGCCAAGGTGAGCTGGGGCATGAGCTACTCGTGGGGTGGGCCTGGGCTCCAGAGCCCTCGACGCTGAATCCCACCCACGGGCAGGACGTGTCATCCTCCATCTGGGGCCTCCTGCTGCATCCAGGGCAGGCTGAGTCTTCCATGTGGGGGTGGCTGGAGCGGTGCCCCCCATTTGCCAGCAGCTGTGACTCATCAGGTGTTGACAGGGTGAGTCATCGGGGGAGGCGAGGGATGGCTTCCAGGCTCCAGGATTCTGGCCCAGAGCAAGGCTGACTGACAGCACATCCTGGGAGCCCTGGGTTCCGGCACCGCGATGCCAAGGTGTTATACTCTCTGCCGTCGCAGCCCCTCCCCTATGGCCCCCAGCCCAGGCTGCTCTGGAGAATCCCAGGCTGGGGAGACCATTGGGTCTTAGCAGCCCATTGCACAGATGCACGGACTGGAGAGCAGGGAGGGGAGCAGAGGAGACAGGATGAGGCCCCGCACGTGCACCACCCGGGGAAGATCACAGACGTTTACCTGTCTGCTCCCTACGGCCTTGCTGGGTGAGGAGCGCGGGCAAGGCTCACCTACGTCTGCCCACAAGCCGGGAGAGCAGGGCAAGAGGACAAAGTCCAGGTCTTTTCCCCTGGCCCGTGGGTCAGACCGCAGTGTGGGGTTGGAGAGGTGCAGACCGTGGTCTGGGCGGGGCGACACAGGAGGCGCTCTGGGGAGGGGTGCGGTGCTGAGACCTTCCCTGCTTTGAAGAATGATGCGACCCCCTCTTAATTTCTGCCCCTCCCAACCCTGCTTTCTCGTGTGCGCGATGGGCGGTCAAGCAAGTTGTGCTTAGGGTCTTTTTCAGTCAGAACCGCGGAGTAGGCCAGGTGAGTCAGAACGAGGGACGTGCGGGCGCACTCTCAGCCAGGGGCGGACGGGAGGGCAGACGGACGGACGGGCAGGTGGGTGGACGGGAGGGTAGAGGGAGGGACGGGCAGGTGGGCGGACGGGAGGGTAGACGGGCGGACGGGCAGGTGGGCGGACGGGAGGGTAGACGGGCGGACGGGCAGGGGGGCGGACGGG
>JAHRIG010000026.1:2281579-2328965 GCA_020311275.1 Eira barbara | reverse complement strand
GGACGGGAGGGTAGACGGGCGGACGGGCAGGGGGGCGGACGGGAGGGCAGACGGACGTGTGAGTGGGCAGGTGGGCGGATACATGAGCGGGTGGCAGGATAGATGTACACACTGGTGGGGGATCAGATGGACAGGTTTGCGGGAGGGCGGTTCGGTGGGTGGGTGGGTTAATGGACAGATGGTGGGTGGACAGATAACTGGGTGGGGTTGGGTAGGTAGAGGAGTTGGTGGAGGTTGGATGGCTGCACCGAAGGAAGGATATATGGAGGGATGAATAAAGGGTAGGTGCACAGAAGGGAGTCTTGTTGGATGAATGGGTTTTGGGTGAATGGACGGATGATGTCTGTGGCTTTTGCAGTGCTGAAACCTTAGGCTTTCTCTCCTATTAAAAATTAAACACTTGAAGGATCAAATGCATGGCAAAACGTTGGGCTGGCAGCTAGAAGCCCGGGGCTTAATTTTCACCCTTTCACTGTGTGACCTTGGGCAAGTCACTTACCGTTTTCTGATCAGCTCCCTGTCTGCAAAATAGAGGGTTTGGAATCGTTGGTCCCTAGGTTTCCATGCCTTGGCAGAGTTCTAGGTGTGTCCTGCCTCCTCCACACTCTGTCCCTTTTCCCACCCTCCCTCCTGGGCAGGGGTCCACTTCCCTCTCCCTCCTGCACACCTCAGACTCCGAGGCCCTCCCAGGGGCTGGCAGCTTGGCAGGTCTGTGGTGAAGTCCCGGCAGGCAGCCCCGCTGTGATGCCTTCTGGAGTGGGGCCTCTCTGTGCCGGCTCCCTGGCCAGATTTGGACAGGTGCCCAGCCAGTTTGGAGGCTGTCATTTAAATACCACAGGAGGCTGTCTGTCGGCCTGACCTTTTCAGCTGAGGACACAGCCCCCCTCCAGGGCCCCAGACAGCTGCCATCTGGCCACAGTGGTCAGTGGTGGCTCATATTAATATTATTATCATGATTTTGGTAAAACTGAAGTGTCCACACCCACCTGGATACACTGTAGGTGCTGCTCTCACCCCGACACCTGCCGTTTCTCCCTACTGCCCCGTGGTCGCTCTAGCAATCACGAGGATGCTGCCCACGCTGCAGGCTGCCAGTGGGACCAGTTAGAACAAGAAGGGAGAGGCGGGCGTCTTCTCCACGGTTATAGGAGAGTGGCCACACCCACGCCGTGGCCGAGGGCTGCGGGCTTCCGGGCACGTGCATCCGTGTGCTTTGGAGCAGATCTGAGTCCTCAGTGTTAATAGCTTGAGTCTGGGGCTCTGCCCGCTAGGACCCCCTCCCCAGATCTGCTTCCTGCCGGTTGGGTGACCTTGGGCCTCAGTTTTCCCCTGTATAAAATGGGGACAGTATGGCCCATTCCTAGGTGGTTATGAGGATAAAAAGAAGGGAAGGGCCACTGTAGCTCCCGGCCTGGTCCCACTAACGGTGAGGCTTTTGTCATTTCCTTGCAGCAGGTATGGATCTCCAGGGTGGGGCCCGGAGAGACCACCAGCCGTGTCCCCCTGCCCCTGGCCTGCTCACCTCCCTGGAGCCCAGGGCACAGTGTGGACTGGCACAGGTCCAGAGACACATGTGTCTGATGGGAGGAGTCGTGGGGCAGAGACCCCAGGCTGAGCCTGGCTGCCGAGTCCCGGGCATTCAATTTCCCATTTGATAAGAAGGTGCGGGCGGGTTTGTGCCGTCCGTGTTTCTTAGGTCCCTTCACAGGACTCCCCCGTCACTCCTGCTGGCGAGTGGGGAAGGGGTGGGAGCTGCCACGGCAGCAGAGGGTGACTCTGGAGGGGTGAGGTTGGCCAGCTGGTGGCAGCAGCTGCCGGGGGACATCTCGCTGGCTCTCCTCCTGGGAGATGTGTGGCTGGATGCATGGCACCTCCAAAGGGCAGTGGCTGGGGTCTCCAAGCCACACGGGCCATGGCTGAGCTTTGTTAGAGGCCACGGGCTACCCCCACCACTCCCCTCCCTCCTGTTGGATGCTGAACGTCGTCTGGCCCCCACCATGAAGTCACTTTCCTTTCTTGTCTGTAATAAACTTTCCCACTATGTCTGAAATAAAAGGGGAGTGGCCCAGGCAGATGCTGTTGCCTGGAGCTGGGGAGCTGGCCCCTGACAGGAGCTGGGATGAGTCCGGTTCCTAAGAAGCAGCCATGGCCGGGATGTGCGGGTTTAGAGGTCTGTCGGGAGCAGAGAGCCTGTGACGCCGGGTGGGTTCTTGGGGAGCTGAGAGCCCCCCAGGAGCCTGGCTGCTGTGGAAGACGAGTCTACATGAGTGCCTGTGCTTAGGAAACCAGCCCCACCAGCCCGTGCACTGGGGATGGGTCCATGCCTTTGCTTTTATGGCTTTTTCCCCCTGAGGAAATGTGACAGGCCAGGCCAGCCTTGGCACAGTCAAGGGGGGAACTGGGGTTGCCCAGGGGTGGGTATGCCTGCGCCAGCATGCAGCCCAGGTGGGCTGCGTGGAGGAGGGAGCAAGGACAGGAAGCAGAATGGCACAGCTGCTGAGCATCTCAGGGCTCAAGGTCCCTTTCTTGGCAAGGCTGCTGAGGCCCAGGGGAGAGCAGGCCTTGCCCCGGGCATCCCCTACCCCATGTGGTCAGTGGGCAGATGGCTCTGAGGCTGTGGCCACCCTTTACTGGCTCCTGGGGTCCCAGGGAAACTCTATAGCCTCTCTGGGCCTTGGGCCTGACCTGAAGCCCCTCTGGGCCTGTGAAGGGAGTTTCTGGGCTCGCCGAGCACCCCTCGCCCCTGTATGTGCCCGGCTGGCCTCGCGGTAGGGTAGACCCCGCTCTGGGTGGCAGCGGTGACCTGGCCACCTCCCTGTGGTGGCTCAGCCTTGGGGTTCTGCTTTTCAGGCCTCTGCTGCCGCTGTGGGGACTGTTTCTGGGGTTGTGCTGCCTCCCAGCTGGGGGCACGGAAAGGGGCCGCTGCCGCACACCTCGCCGTCTGCCGGAGCTCTTTGCACCTGAGAAGCGACACACCCTATCCGCTGAGCTGCTCTGTCCACGGCGACTCAGCACTTGGCCCCCCACCCCTGACTGGGCTCGCTGGGCGCCCACACCCTGGTTCTCATGTGCTTCCTCCGGCCCCTGGCTTCGAGCATCACCACTGGCAACGAAGCCTTGCTCCAAGAACCAGAGAGGCTTGGGGGACAGTCCTTGACATCCATGCCATGTGTGCCTGCAACCTTGGCTTGAATGCCTCCCACGATGGTAGGCTCACTCTTTTTGCTCCCTGGAGCTCACTCCATTCGGGGATGGTCCTGCCCTGGTTACTGAACAAAGTGCCTGCAGATTCTCATGCTGGCCCCCTCCCGGACTGGACTGGGAGCCTGCGAAGGGCGAGGAGACACACACTTTCCCTTTTTCCTTGATTCTCGTTGTGAGAATTCCCTCAAGACCAAACCATTCTTTCCCCAACAGGACCTGCCCTTTGTGGACAGTGACCTGCCCTGGCCGGTGGGGGTTGTAGTCTGGCAAAGGGACACCCCAGCTCCCGGGGGCAGTGCGGGGGACTGCAGCCATCAAGTGGGCCCGCTGAGGAGCATAGGGTCTGGCGGCAGAAGGGTGGCCTTCCCATCTGGAGGCCAGGAAAGACCTCATGGAAAGTGACCATTATGGGGACATGATAGGAGAATGTCACAGGTGTCTAGAACACTGTGGGCAAAGGCCCTGGGGGCAGGAAGGAGGTGAGTGGCTTTAGAACTGGAAGCTTTCACTTATGGCTCAGAGGCTGAGCCCGTGAGCCGAGAGCACAGGTCTAAGGGCACATTCAGGAGTTCGGGCTTCGTCCCGAGTGCACAGGAAGCCACTGTGGGGTTCTGGCGCTACCGCGGCTGCCCAGAGTCCCCCTTTCTCTTGGGGATCTGCCCCCTCCCCGACCTGGGCTGTGGTTCCGTTGTGTTTCCAGGCTTTGACAGTGTTGTGGGTTTGGCCACGGAAGAGCTTCGGGGAGACTGGCCGGTAGAGGGAGGGAAATGCCTGGAACTTCTCCCTGCTGCTGTTTGCTGGTCCGGATGGGGTCTCCTCCGGCTCCAGGGCCCACCGGATGCCCCACCAATGCCCAGTGGCTGTAGACAACCCCAGCGAGTGGTGTGGTCTGCACCCGTGATCTGAGAACTCCACCTCCCTGCTCCTGCTTAGCGAGGGGACCCTGTCCTGCTGCTACTGGTCCCTGGCTGTCGCCGTGTCCCCCACTTGGCGGTCAGTGTCTCGGCTCTTCCACCCCTGCGCGAACCCATCTTGGCATGAAGACCCTCGGGCTGGAAGGCCTGGTGTGTTTCCTCGGTCCTGACTGGACCCCGTCTGGCACCCACTTTTGTCTTCGGCGGGTTTGGGCTGGGTTCCTTCACTGGCGGCTGGAGGCATCCCCTGCGTGCCGGGGGTTGTGGAGGGCGGAGGGCCGTAGCCGCCCGAGGGAGGGGCTGTGGGGGAAACGCTCCTGTCGAGGAAGGCAGCGTGGGGAGGGCGCCGGGAGCAAAGGCACTTCCTGCATTCAGGTGGCTCCGGGGCTCATCACAGAGTCTAAGACTAAGGGTCTGGCGGAGGCCTCACAGGGCACGGGCACAGTCGGGTGCCCCCTGGCCTCCCGGTGCGCAGTTGTTGGAAACTTCGGCCCGGCCGCCTGCCGTCTGGGGAGGGGCAGAGGCCGCCATGTAGCTGTTGTGGGTGTCTGGGTCCGTGTTTGTCCCTGTATGTGCCTTTAAGTTCTCCAGAGACCCCAGTTTCCCGCCGGCCTCCACCCCCCACCCCGCGGCCCAGCGCAGCTCACGGCTCCGGGCTGTCGGGCGGGGCGTGCGGCCTGATGAAGGAGGGTGACAGTCTCCCCTGGGGCTGTGGGGGGGATGGGAAGCTTCTTCCTATCTATCTCCTGCCACGGACCAACCGCCCTGAAACCGGGCGGCCCAAGCGGCAGCAAGTTGTTACTTCTTACCTTCTTGGGTCAGCTGGGTTTTCTTCAGCTCCCTGTGAGCTCCCCTGGGGTCCCCGCGGGGGGGGGGGGGGGCTTCAATCACCGGGGACCTCAACTTGGGCTGGAATGTCCCCGGTGGCCTCACCCATGCAAGTGCGGGGCTGGCGACACTCAGGCAGGCTCCCTGCCACGTGGCTGACCTCTCTTCTGGGAGCTCTCATGGAGAAGTGGTCAGGGCAGGTGCCCTGCGTGGGGCCGGGGGCCTGGAGGCTGGTGGGAGAGTGGCCGTCCGCTTGAAGCCCGGGCTCGGCGCTCGTGTGAGGCCTCACCCCCGCCACATTCTCTGGGTCAAAGCGGGTCTTGGCCAGCCCAGATTCGAGAGATGGGGTGGTCATGATGCCCCAGCCTCCTGCAGGGTCATAGACCACACGGTGGGCATGTGGTCGGGGGAGGGGACGGTGGCAGAGGGATCTCGCAGACATCCTCGTTCACTCATTCAATATGTACTTTTAGAATGACCATTGTGGGTCACTCCCCAGGGAATAAGTCCCTGTCTTTGTATAGCCAGAGTTCCGGTTGACGGGAAGAGTCAGAACCCGTGTGTAATCCTGAGTGTTTGAGGAAGCATCAGGGTCTGAGACAGGAGCGCCAGGAGGCATGGTCTGGGAGGGCTGCCTGGAGGAGGAGACAAGGAAGCAGAGACTTAAAAGAGGGAACAGGGCCAGCGCCCTGTGAAGAGTACGGGGAAAAGCATTCCGGGCAGGGGAATAGAGTGTGGAAAGGCTCTGAGGCCCCAGACATGGGTGAGTTTACTGGGGGTAGTGAGAGAAGGGAGCTGGTGCTACTTGGAGGTCATCGAAGGTCTCTGGTCATGTCGGAAAGTGTTTCCAGAGGTGAGTTTGTGTGCACTGGACTTGTTTCCATGGAACTGGTCTAAGCAAGTTGCGTGTTTCTTCGGGGACAGGGCCTTGTCCGGCCTCTACCTGAGGTGGACAGAGCTTGGCCCCGCCCCACGTAGGGGACAGTCAGAACCACAGGAGATGGTGGGGTGCTCCATCAGGGCTCAGGGTCAGGACCGCTGTGGGGGTGGAGCCCAGGGAGCGGGGCTGCATCCACACCCTGCCTGGGCACCCATAGCCAGCACATGTCCCCCACAGCAGTGACTCCAGCTGCGGGTTGCTCTGAGGGCCGCGGGCAGAGAAGGCCCTTGAGGATGGCCGGCGGGGTGGCAGCGTGTCCAGGCCAGGGTGCACACTCAGCACGACATGGTTTCCCCGGTGTGCGGGCCGTGCGCTGAGCGCCATCTGATAGTGCACCTGTCGCCCGGGCGGGCCGTGCACTGCCCCAGGCCAGACTCTTCCCAGGGGTGTGTCGCTGCCATCAGACCGGGTTCGCCCCGAGGGTGGACCTCTGTCTTCCCCTCATAGCAGAGGTGTCTGAGGGAAAAGCCAAGGCTCTACTCCAACATTTCGGCCACGTGGGGGCTGGGACCCTCGTCTCTGTCCAACCTGGGATTGAGATGCTGTTTCTAGAAAAAGCGCCCCCCCCTCCTGTTTTTTAACCTTTCCATCTTCTGCGAGTTCATCCGCTGCCTGCCGCTGGTCTCTCGGCTCGATTAGAGAAGTCACTTCTAAGCTTGAAAAACCCAAGTTGAGGGAAGAAGAAAAAAAACCAAAGAGAGAGAGAGGGAGAGGGACAGCCGTCCTGATGGAAGATTCCTTATCTCCTGGCCACAGTCTGCATGTCCGTGTGTGCTTAATAACCCAGCAGATCCTGTCTTTGCAGAAGAACATGCAGCCTTGCAGGCCGGCAAAGCCCTTGGTGGTGGGACTTCTCTCCCGCATGGCCCCCCCTTCCTTCCCAGGCTTCAGCCCTGGGGCCGTGGGGCTGGCTGGCATGGAGGGAGGTGGGACCTTGTTCCCTGAAGGCCCATGCATGGCCAGGCACGGTTCCAGGCACTGAGCATGCACGGCGCGTGCCGGGCTCCCAACAGCACTGCAGGGCAGGCCTAATGGACCCATTTTACAGATGGGAAAGCAGGCCGGGGGGGACAGAGTATCCAAGATGGAGCATGAGGCCTCTTTCAAAGGACGGGGACCCAGACGCACAGCCCGGGCTAGGCTTTCGCTTTTCTTTGGACTCAGTTTCTCCACCTATATGGTGATGAGCAGATAGTGTTAGACCATCTCCAGGATTTGGGGGCCCAGTCTGAGTGCACAGAGAGCCAGGGCACCAGGCCCAGCGTTTCATGGCTGTGGGATGAGTGGCTTCAGACAGAAAGGGTGGGGTGTGGTGTTCGTCTGGCCCCCGCTGCTGGAGCGAGCCGCTGTCGCACTTTTGATGAGCTCTTTCGGTCTCCTGCTCACTTGGGCAAGTTCCTGGGTCTCTCTGAGCCTCATCTTCCTCATCCATGAAGTGGGGACAATGGAAGACCATCCTGCGGCTTTGCCAGGGTCAGCCCAGGCTGCGCGCCAGAGTCCGGGAACCAGAGAGCTCCGTTCCAGCCGGAGTTCAACCCAGAGCGGATTCCTTGCAACTTTGACTTGCTTTCTCTTCGGAAGGCTGCTTTCCGAGCTGTGGTCCTCTGTGCTCCCCTCCGCTCGCCACCATCACCTGAGCTTGGGGGCCCGGACCTGGAGTGCAGAAGGTGGGGGAAGGCCTGGGGGGCCCCGCAGAAGTGAAACCCAGGCTGGAAGCCTGCCACGAAGATGGGCTGGCAAAGAGCGGTTTTTAGCGCAAAGCTGAGAGCAAGGAAGGGGACTTTGCCGTGGCCGGAGGCTCTGGAGAGCTGCGGCGAGGAGAGTGGGCACAGTTCCGTCTCCAGGGGCCATGGGACCTGACCACAGGTGCACTGTGTCCATGCAGGGGGTGGAAGGTGTGCGGAAGGGGAAGACGCCCCCTCTGAGAGCCCGAGGACCAACACGTCCAAGCAGGGGCCTGTTAGCACCAAGGACAGCAGCACCTCCAGGCTGCTCCAAGCCCCTAAATCCATCACAAGCTTCTGGAAGTTTTCGTGCTGCTCCCAGGGCCCTCAGGCCGCACGGAGAGGACAGCTGGACAAGAGCAGCTGGAGGTGGTAGAGTTGTGGCTGGAAGCACCCGATCCCACGGGGGACAATAGAGGGACCGTCCCCAGAGACTGGAGACCCCTCCTCGAGGGCGAGCTCTGGCAGCTGGAGGGTGTCCTCGTCCTCCTCCCTTGGAGCGGCTGGACGGCCGGTGACCAGGTGACCTGCTCCGGGTGGCGCTGGGCCTGAAGTCCGCCACAGCCCTCCAAGGGCATCCAACCTGCGGCAGCTGCCCTCGAGGTAAGATAAGCCTGGACTTGCTCATGGCAGCGGTGGACCAACGGTGCCAGCCGTCCTGGGGTCGGAGGACGACCCGTTTCTGTATGGTTTTTAACCAGAGGTGAGAAGAGGAAAGCCCCTGTGGTCTCAGGCCTCCGTGTCAATGGACGTCCTCCTTCCTGCTGACCACCTCCGGTCTGTGGACACTTAGTGCCAGCAACGTGACAGTCCTGGGCCTGTGGGCAGGGACCTCATTCATTCCAGCTGACGTGCTGCTGACCAAGCCTGTGACCTGCACGCCGGGGGGCCCAGACCGCAGAGCCTGATGCTGGCAGGGCCTGATGTCCACAGGCTTCACTGGGGTGCAGCCCAGGGCACCCTGAGTGAGAGGAAGGGGAGGAGGGGCGTGCGAGCCGGGTAGCTGCTGGTCCCCAACAGAGGCAGGAAAGAGACCCAGCACGAGGTAGAGCAGGGGTCCCGGGGCAAGGTGCCAAAAGGTACCTGATTGCTCTTTCCTACCTGACCTCTTGCTGGTCGAGTGATCCCCCCAACTCCCACCCCACCCCTCAGGGCAGCATCTGGGGAAGATTCCAGAGCCCCTGGTGAGGCTTCCTGGAGTCCAGAGGGATGGGGAGCCAGTATGGAGTGTGGTGGGCTATGCTGTCATTGGTGATGGTGGTTGTGCCACAGCCTGGACCTTGCCCCTGGCCAAGCAGAGAGGGACGGTCATTAGGGGATGGGGCCACAGGGGCTGCTGGGCCGTGGCACGGAGCCCAGGGCCGACAGGATGCATGAATCAGGGAGGCGGGAGGCTAGGTCCAGCCCAGTGCCAGCAGTCGGAGCCAGTGTGAGCAGTGGGGCTTGGCAGAGGAGGGCACCCTCGGTTCTGCTGGAGGGAGGAACAAGGGGGGCTTCGTGGAGGCAGTGGTGTTGTCTAGCCTTGGCCCCAAACTCACTTTCTGCCTGGTGTGGAGAGGTTAGTGGGCTCAGGGCTGCACTTAGGGGTGGCATGTGCAGCCTGTCCTTAGTGGACTGGGTGCGGGGGGCGGGGGACTCTGGGAAGGTGCTGGGCCATCTGCGCCACAGGGCTGGCTTCTGAGCTGGCAGGACTATCCCAGCGTCTCGAAAGTCCTTCAGCTGCAGGGAGTAGAGGGGACAGACCTGGGGCTGCTCCTGTTGGCCTCACCCCCTTGCCTTCTGCTTCCTCCGCGGATGGCCTGAGTGTTCCGGAGTTTTCCTCCGACTGCTGCCTGGGGTCCTGAGCATTTCCCCTCCCTTGCCTCGCCCCTCACCCTCACCGATGCCCTCCGTGTTGACGCTGTGCCTCCGCCGTAGGATCAAGGGGGAAGGGAGGTTCCGAGCAGTGGGACATCTGGCCCAGGCCGTCCAGCTAATCCCACTGCTGCTGACCGGCCCAACACGTCTCTCGACCACAGAAATCCAGCCATGCTTCCCTCCAAGGCCTCCCCGCAACCTCTTTATCAAAAATTGTCGCGAATGTTTGTAGATAGTGTTATAACAGCTAGAATCATTATGGAAAATCCCCCTAGACTGAGGTGGAGGGAACTTGTGATAAGCCTTACCGGGCCACCCCCGTGTCCCCCCGGGATCGCCTGTGCCGGGACCCCCGCGGCGCCACTCGTCCGCTTAACGGCAAATCCCATACTTTGTCTCATTTTATCTCCACCTAGTTCAATATGTGCCTGCAAAATGGAAGATTATTTAAAAAAAAAAACAAACAAACCTGCAAAACACCAAAACAAAATCCTACACAACCATGACATCATCATCACCCCCAAAATAGCAACAATTGCTTAATATTGAATATCCAGCAGTGGGCACATTTCCTCGTCTCAGGCTTTTCTTTTTAAAGCTTGTTGGATTCAGGATCCAAATACGGGCGAAATACTGCATCCCCTGACATTAAGATTTCTGTTCATCTGTGGATGTCCTTTCCTCTTCCTCTGTCTTTTCTCCCTCTTAGCACGGCCGCTGGAGGAACCGGCTGTCTGGCTGCAGGGCGTTGCGTCCCGCGGGACAAGGGTTGGAGCCCCGGGCTGTGGCTCTGGGACCTTGGTCTGGGTTTGGTGGGACCCCTCCGGAGGTGGTGTTGCCTCTTGCAGCAGTAGCTGGCCGAGTCCGGTGTCTTTGGGGACGTAGGTGACCGGGGCATTCAAAACTACCTCGGCCAATTCACTAGGTGTGACAGCAACACGGTTTCATTTTCCCACAAAGGAAAATTTTACTGAAACTCAAAAGTGGAGGACTCACCTCCCCTCCTCACTTAGCATTTCAGAGGTGCTCAGACCTGCACGGTCCTTCCAGACCTTTCCCTGGGCCCAGGTAAACCTGACCCACGTATACCCACGTAGACGCAACCAATGCTGTGCTTTTCTTTACAAAACAAATCGGATGGTATTCGACGCATTGATCTGTAGCGTGCTACAGTCATGGAAAGTTATAAATTATGAACTTTCTCGTGTCACCACGCACGGAGTTGCTCATTTTTTATCTACGAACGTTTCAGAGTGCATCTCTGAAAGATGAGGGCTTTTAAAAACCGCCAGCCCTGACATCATTCTCCCAGCTGACGAGAAGAACAGTAATTTCTTCATATCAGTCACTGTCCAGAGTTCAAATTTCCCCGATTAAACCATAAATGTGTTGTTAGCGATTTTTATTCCAATTATTTTCCAAAATAAGGTGCACCCAGGTCCCTGACGCTTCTCCTGGGTCTCCACCCTCCACCTCGCGCTCTCTTTTCTGCAACATGTATTTGTCCCAACCAGGTCTTCTGTCCTTTAGAGCCTCTCGGCCTGGCCTTTGCCAACATCCCTGTGGTTCACCTGACCTGTGTCCTGCAAGCTGTGGTCAGCGTCTGGGCATCGGTCCACCGGGAGGGACCCGCTCTGCCCGTCGGCTCCCGGCAATTCCTCGGGGTCCCAGAGCGCGGTCACAGAATCCTGCCGTTCTGTCCGCTCTGCTGGCTGCCGCGCCTCTCCCCGAAGAAGCATCCACTGTCCCGCTGCTGGGGACGGCGACGGGCAGCCTGAGACGATGGACAGTCAGGACACGTTTGCTTGTCTCCCTTTGCTTACTAGGTTTCAAGATGACGGGCTGGTTTTCTCTGCATCTGATGAGTGCTGGAGAGTTTCCGGGAATTCGGGCGTGTTTGGTGCATCCCTGTTTGTTGCAGGCGGGGTCTGCCTCTGCTCGACGGCGCTCTCTGAGTTCTTGCTGGCTGCCTGGCCGCGCCGTTCCCGGCCTCTTCCCAGCCCGGCCTCGCCACCCCTGCGGGGCCCTGCCTCCTTCGGATGCGACGTGGCCCTGAGGACGGAAAGCTTCCGGTTCCTGAACGGAGCCCTTTCTAGACAGGCCAGGAGGTTCTCTTTTTGAAGATTAAAAAACTGAGTCAAGTGTGAGCCTACATGGTTTTATTCAATTCCTTGACTTTGCCTTTGAGCCTCCTTTTTCTCCCACTGACAACTTGGTTCCTAGTGGCATAGAATAATTTTGTATTTATTTTGTCTGTATAGAAATGTGGCTTCGGAATGACGCTGCCCGCATCATGGGCAGCAACGGGACCGCGGACAGTCATTCGACGCCGCTCTCGCCCGGCCCGGTCCGCTCTTACGGTACAGCCCTCGGGAACTTAGGATAAAATCACTGTTGGAAACTCACTTCAAATGACTCTTTCCCATATTGCCAAGCTGCCGATTCGATACGCCGTTAGGTTCTTTGCTTTTGTTTTGCTTTTAGTTTTTAGAGACTGTTTTTTGTTGCATGATCACCCAGAACGTGGGCGTGGCGCGCTTCGGAACTTCCAGGTTCCACCCCTGCGGCTCGGCCCAGGCTCACCAGGTTCGGTTTCCTTCTTTAGGTACAGCTCCCTCCTCCTCAGGCTTTTTCTCTCAACTTCCATTGTTTCCGAAATATACGCAAATGACTGTGCACTTTCATATCTCCCTGGTGCTCGGCGAAATGGCCGCGCGCTGTCCGCACACTTTCTCACCCTCTCCCTCCTCTGACGGCACATCCTGGCGCTCACCCCACACCCGGAGGGCCGGCGTGTCACACCCCTCTGTCCGCAGTGCCTGGTGGGTTTGGGTATCACGGCTAGGGTGATGTGTTTGCCAGGCGGATGGGCAGAGGCTGTTAAGGAGGTGTGTGGAGCACTGGGGAGGGAGTCCAGAAGCATGCCTGGGAGAGGCAGGAAGGCTGGAGGGCTGGTGGAGGATGAGCGGACAGGGGTCCTCATGCGGGCGGTGAAGCGGGGCGTCTCGGGTCTGGGCAGGACAGCTCAGGGATCTGGGCGGGTTCAGCCCTTCAGCTCCCGGCGACAGTGGGAAGGTAGAGCACTGCAGCTGGTGTGCAAGACTTGTGTGCCACTGAGACCCGTGCTCTTTCGGGGACAGGATCGCCCACGCGGTAGAGGTGGCAGCGGGACCCCTCCTCTGCATTCTGCAGCCTGCTGCCTCCGTCCCTTGAACGTAGCTCGAGACAGTCTGTGTTTGCTTTACTTCGGAATATAATGATAGGGGGCCTCTGTCTCCCTGCTCGGAGGGCAGCCCCTCGAAGGTCTGGACCCCTCTCAGCACTGGGGCGAGGGCATGCTTCTCAGAGTCTGAGCCCTGGCTCCGGATTTGGATTTTGCCACTTTCTCCGTCCGTGGAATGAGCTCGTGCGCTGCAAGTTCCTGGGGCCAGGGAGCGAGTTGAGACAGTGGCCCCAGGGAGGGAGGAGTGGGGGGCCAGGCGGTGGACGAGAGTCTCCGTGGGGAGCTTGTACCGGCTGCCCACGGCTGCCATAACCAAGTACCACGCACCGGGGCTTTACCCAAGGAAGTTTATGCCCACTCAGTCTGGAGGCTGCGAGTCAGGAATCGAGGTGTCACAGGGCCGTGTTCCCTCCTAAGGCTCTGGGAGGGCTCCTTCAGGCCTCCTCTGCTTGGTATCAGCTGGCAAGTCTCCCCAGCCTTGCCCCTGACTTATCTTTCTAGCCGCACCGACTGTCAAATCCCCCTTTCTTGCTATCTAGAATTCAGTGTTTGTCACCAGTGCTGGGAGATACTAGGCCCATCCCATGCCTTATAAAGGCAATATCCTCTCTAGCGTCAACTGGGCAACTCCTATACACCCTGCAAAGCCCCCAAACAATCGATACCTCTCCTTCCAGCCTCCTTTGACCCTCGCCTGGCTCAGCAAAATTAATCACGGTCCCCAGAGCACAGTCTCTGAATCAGACTGCAGCTTGAACCCCTTAGCAGCTGTGTGGCCGCGGAACCTTGCTTATATGTAAAAGGGGGATGATACTTGTCACGTGGGGCTACTGTGGATATTCAGGGGGTGCACAGCAGCTGGAACGGCGAGGGCTCAGTGAGGACTAGACACAACACTACCCACTATGATCATTGTCTGTCCGGGAGTCCCGGAGCCCTGAGTCCCCCCCCCTGCCCCCGACCACGAGCTACTTGGGGACAGTGATGCTCCCACGTCCTCACTGTGTTCATAGGAGCTGGTGGCTTGGGGTGGTGGGGAGCCCAGGTCTGCAGGCTCTAGCATGCTTTGCTTTCTCGAAGTCACCACCCTGGGCCTGGGAGCCCATGGAAGACAAGCCTGGGCGAACCGAGGCGTCTTGGAATCTGCTCGGCAGGCACCTGGCCTTGCTTGTGCCGTGCGGAAGGCCCAGGGGAGGCTGGAACCGTTTAGCAGGGGCAGAGCTGCTTAGGGGGACCCCCAGCTTCTCAGCCGGCGGGCGAGATGAGCCTGTGGGAGCCCCGTGGGATTTGCCTTCCACACCTGCAGATCAGCTCGCTCGTGTGTACAAACTCCCCATTACGTCTGATTACAAACCATTAGTGCAATTAGGTTAGCCCCTCTCTGCGCTCCAGGGCCCGGAGCCAGCTGTGCTGGGGCTAGGGACAGAATCGCAAACAGCTTCCAGCAGAGGCGGTGTGCGCTTGGCCGGCTCTTGGGGGCTCTGGAACCGTCCTCTTGGGCCAGGGAGCCTGGGCTCTGGACGGCCCTGGAGGAAGGGGGCTGCTGTGCACCTCTGGGAGTTAGGGGCGGAGGCGGGCTGGGGCCAGTGCTCAGATGAGGTCACCCGAGGGGCAAGAGCCTTCTCCTTGCCAGGCCTGCACGCTCCCTCTTCCCCCGCCTGGAATGACCTCCGGGCTCAGGGTTCTCGTCCCCCGCATGGCTGATGTTTGGGGCCGGCAGTCCTCTGCGGTGGGGACCGTCCTGTTCCCCTGCGCCGTAGGACCTCTAGCAGCGTTCCTGGCCCCCACCCACTGGATGCTGACGGCACTCTCCTCCTCCAACTCTGACAGCCAGAAATGCCCCCCCCCCCGACCCTCCCCATTGCCTAGTGTCCCCTGGGCACAGAATTGCCCTGGTTGGGATCTGCAGCCTGGACCTTGATGTGCCATTTCTGGACCATCGCACTGAGCCAGAGCCCTGCCTGGCAGGCGGCTGCCTGATGCCTGGCTTTGTTTGTTCCGTGGCCACATGAGCTCGGCCCCTGCCTCCACCCGCCGCAGCCCTCCTCCCTCTTTTATCTGCTGTTTAATGCCCACAGCAGGCTTTTAAGCCCAAATGCTTCATCACCTCTGGCCCTGCTATCCCCAGGGGTGCCCGAGTCTGAGAGACCCCGAATATTGGTCCCCTGACCCTCCACGCTGAGTACAGCCCCAGCCCGCTGGACTTGAAAGGGCTGCTTCGGCTGTGTACTCGGCCGTGGCTGTTTGTTCCGGGAGTCAGAGCGAGTGTGCGGTTCTTCAGAGAGCAGCTGGAGGTGTCCGCTGGAGGCCGGCCTGCCCCGCCCCCCGCATTGATCTTCGGCGGGCCCCCACGCACCCCCACCCGACGCTTGTAGCCGAGGACTTTAATGACCACGTCTTGCCGGTTCTGACATGTGTTTCCGCATCTCAAATCCCCCGATTTCAGGTGCTGGGGCCCCATGGCTTCTCTCTTCGGGGTGGTATGCAGGATTATGCTGCCCTGGTTGGCGCACTCGTGCCCTTGAACCTGGTCATGGCTCATGGGGATTGATACGCACACGCCTCCTCCTTGTTCTGTCCCCCTGCATTGTGCTAGTGCTCCCTCCAAGAGTTGGGGGTGTGTTCTTAGGGCGATGAGCCTTCGAGGTCTGTCAGGGACTGGGGTTTTGAGGACATGGACGTTCAGGGCTGAGGGGGGGAAAATCCCAGGCAGACTGAGGGAAGACGTTTGTTGTATTTGCTCCCCGTCCCTTGAATTGGGCTTGGCTTTGTGACTTGGGTTGGCCAACAGAACACGGCCAGGTGTGCACTGGGACCATCTCCCCTGCCAGAAAAACACCCTGACCCCCTGATTCATCACATTTGCCAGTTTCCTTGACGTAACTAGTCCCACCGGGCTGATGTCAGGCGGCTGATATACCTCACTGAGCATGGAGTTTGGAAGAGATGCATGTAGTCTCTCTGGCTCACATGGGACGGGCCTGTGTGTGCTCTGGACCATGGCTGTGAGAAACTCCATGAGCGTCGGCTCGCTCCCCATGACTGCCATGTGGACCGTCTGGGCTAGCCTGCTGGATGATGAGACCACGTGTGTGTGTGTGTGTGTGTGTGTGTGTGTGTGTTGGGGGGCAACACCAGCACCCACAGCCGGCCCATTCCCAGTCCAGTGAGAGCACTCAGCCGAGACCAGCTGAGCTGCCTACTTGTCACTGACCTCAAACACACAAGTGAGCCCTGCCGGGATCGGGGGAACCATGTGCTGACCTGGAGACTCATGGACTCATCGTTCAATTCTATCACTTTAAGGAATTCTATTGCTTTAATTGTATTGTTTAAAGCAATTCTTCATTTTGGGGGATGGTTTCTTATGCAGCAACAGCTAACCGATACACAGCAGCCCATACTGTTTTCCCTTCAGCTAAGTCATGTGTATCATTGATTTATTATATGTCCTGAGTCTAAGGGTCATTTAAAGTAATTAAAAGGGATGGGGTGAATCAGAAAGACGAACACTCAACTTTTGTGTCAACATGGGCGGGACTGGAAGGATTATGCTGAGTGAAATAAATCGAGCAGAGAGAGTCAATTATCATATGGTTTCACTTACTTGTGGGGCATAAGGAATAACACGGAGGACACTGGGAGATGGAGAGGAGAAGGGAGTTGGGGGAAATTGGAGGGGGAGACAAATCACGAGAGACTGTGGACTCTGAGAAGCAAACTGAGGGTTTTGGAGGGCAGGGAGGTGGGGGTTGGGTGAGCCTGGTGGTGGGTATTAAGGAGGGCACGGATTGCATGGAGCACTGGGTGTGGTGCATAAACAATGACTCTTGGAACACTGAGAAAAAATAAAATCATTGAGAAAATTAAAACAAAAAAAAAGGATGTGGCACTTGGGTGGCTCAGTTGATTAAGTGTCTGCCTTCGGCTCAGGTCATGGACTCAGGGTCCTGGGATCGAGTCCCGCATCGGGCTCCCTGCTCAGTGGGGAGCCTGCTTCTCCCTTCCCCTCTGCCTGCCATTATCCTGCTTGTGCTCTCTCTCATCCCCTCTCTCTATCTCTGTGTCAAATAAATCAATAAAATCTTAAAAAAAGGACAGTACTTAAAAAAGTTTATACTATGATTCTGCGTGGAACAGGAGTTATCACACAGGAAATGACACCGCACCAGGTTCCCCTTCATGTCAGTTAAGTGAGTGCTCATCTTTGAAGAAATGACCACAGTTCCATATTTTCTTCCCAAGCAGCAACCAGGTACATTGTGTGCCTGGAGAGAGGAAATGGCTCTATTTTATAGTGGGATGGATGCCAAAGGACAGGGAGAGGCTGGCGTGACCAGTTCCAGGGCCAGGCAGGACGGTCACCAGGCACTGTGCCAGAGCTTGATTGGGGATGTTTTCTCTTAGTGTCACACAAAGTCATGGCATTCTGGAATCAACAGTGTCCTCAGTCTGACGGACTAGAGCTTCCTTGACACACACATCCACGCCCCTCGACCAGCAGCCTGTGCAGGCAGGGTCCTGGTTGCTAGACCGAGCCCACGCGGCACATCCCCGAGGCTGGAGCGAGCGGTCACAGCCTTCATGTCCATTGTCTGTGCTGTGGGGTCCGAGGGCAAGCTACCCCTCCGTTCAGCTTCCGCTTGGAGCAAGCCTGAGCCACAACAGAGCAGATGTGAGAAGCCCCCCATGCGGAGGACACTGAGGCGGTGGAGAACTTGTGTGACCAGCAGGGCCAGATTCAGGGTCGGGGCCCGGGACCTGGGCAGCCACACAGGGCTCCCCAGACGGAAGGGCCCTGCATTGGGTTTAATGCGCTGCTGTTGCCGTGACGAAATTCTTAACTTGTAAGTAAGGCTCCGTATTTTTATCTTGCTATGGACCTGGCCAGTGGTGGAGCTGGTCCTGGTCTCAGTAACCAGACCGTCTGGAAGGCTGATGGCAGGACCTGGGTTAGAGGCGGGCTCTGACCCTGGCATGCGGCCAGCTGTGTGATCCCAAACACTGCTCATAGGACCAACTACAGGCACCTTCAGAGCTGCCCCTGCCTCCGTGGCCGGCACAGCAGCACTCCCTGCACAGGCCTGGCCGACCATGCCTAGTTGGTGTGCGGGCCATTTCCCTCTGGCCTGCGGCCCCCCTCTTAGCAGAGTCCAATGAGCCCGTCTGTGACAGAGCTCTGTAAGCACCTCAGCCCCAGGCCGACGTTTGCACAGTCATCATTACTGCTGTCTGTATCACTGTGAGCCACGGTCGTGGACCAGAGAAGGGGGTGCGCTTGACAACAGGTCTTGCCGGTGGCTTCGTGTTTCCCTCTCGCTCCCCGGTCAGGCGCCCGCGGCTGCTGACCTGTCTGGGACCGCTGGGGCCCTGGCCAGATGACAACCCTTTTGAGGAGCAGAGGCAAAGGGCTGACCTTGAGTCATGCTGGAAGGTGAACGGCACTGACAGACACTTATTTCTACAATAGAACCGCCTATCCAGACAACTGGTTATTACCTTGGGGAAAGGGAGTGCTATTTCAGGCCCAACATCAGAAAAGCATTTTCCTTTGAGAGTTTTTCCTGAACTTTTCACACCTGCTTGGCTGTGAGAGGCAGGAGCCGCGAGGGCAGCCCCCCTCCCAGGGTCCCGGGAGAGCAATGGAGACGAGCCGTAAACACATAAACCATAAGCCATGATGGGCGACGTGAGCCCAACGTGACACGATAGCCAGAGGAATCATAAGCCGCAGCTGGTGACACTGTGTCCTGTCGGAAGGGACTCCGGGGCCCAGTCACGGGGTTGCAGCATCCCACACCAACAAGACAGGGCTGCCTCTGACCATCTGTGTCCGGCCGCTCTGCCCTGGACACAGATCCTTCAGATAGCTGGGGTCAGGGCTCAGTCTATGATCACGGTCAGGGCTTTAATAGCCTATGACAAAGGTCAGGGCCCAGTGTGTGACGAAGAGCAAGTCTCAGGTTGTGACCAGGATCCGGGACCAGCCCGTGACCAAGGTCAGGGCTCAGAGCATGACCAGAATCAGGGTTCAGTGTTTGTCCAGGGTCAAGGCTCAGGCTATAACCGGGGTCAAGGAATGGTAGCTAACCAGGATCAGGGCTCAGCATGCACCCAGGGTAAGGACTCAGGCTGTGACCAGGATCAGGGCTCATTATGACTTTCTGGTGAGTAGGGGGACAGGATCAGCCTCAGTCTGAGGCTGGAAACCAGAGCGCCCATCCACCGTGGGGTCCTTCTGGCCACTGTGCTGTCTGCTCCTGAAGTCTGTGAAGCTCTCAGCGTCCCAAACCCCAGGCAGCTCCTTCTCCCCAGGAGAAGTTGGTCCTGCGAGGTTTCCTAAGTGTGAATGGAGTGAACGGGTCTGTCTGCAGCTGGGTTATTTTCCAGCGAACCCTGGTCCTCCCACTCCCCAACTAACGGTCACTCGACAAAGCTGGGGAGGTGGGAGGAGGACTGCACTTTAAGGAGGATCCTGAGCGTCGGCTTTCCCCCAGATTTGGGGGAGCACATGCGCCTTCCAGCTTCTGCATCTTGGCCTTGACTATAGGATCTAAACCCACCTCAGGGACCATCTAGGTGCTTAGGTGGAAGGAAAAGAGGGAGTGGCAGGTGCCGTCGCCCTAGCGAGTTCCTCTAAGAGGTTGGGTTTGCATATTCTGCTCCCCCTTCTCCGGGCGTTTGCTATGAAGCACACATTATACCTCTTTATTAAAACTGTTAATCAAAGGAAATGCACAAGCTGGAAGGAACTGGAGAGAAGACGCGTGACTGGAGACGGAGCTGTCCTGGCGTTGGGTCAGAGTGTTCCCTTCAGAGTAAACGCAGGCGGAGTTGAAAAGACTTTCCTTACACGCAGTGGCTTTCTGCGTCAGTTTCCCCATAGTACTCAGTGTGTGAAAGGGTGAGGCTGGGTGTTTCTGAATCATGGGAGCAGTGAACGTGTTCACAGAAGCTACCGTAACTCAGGCACTCTAAGGCATTATGTATATGAACTCAATTAACTCCCCAGCAACCTCTGAGGCAGGGACCCTTACTGTCCTCATTTTACAATGGGGACTTTACAGTCCAGAGTGGCTACATAGGTCATCCAGGGTCATGCAGCAAGCAAAGGTAAGGTTGTGTGTTGAACCCGGACATCCCCGGTTCATACAACCTGTCCATCCTGTTGGTAAGTAACTCCCTGGTCCTGGGTAAGGTCACAGGCCCTGCCAGAGTCTGTCCTTATCCTAATCCTGTGAGGCAACCACAATGTTGTCTATATTACAGGTGAAGAAGTAGGCCACACAACGAGTAAGTGAAGTCATCAAAAAGCTGATTGGAACGAATCCCAACGCAGTGTGGTACCGTGCAATTTCTTCTGCACCATGTTGCTTCTAACAGCGAATTCCTGCTCTCATTTCTGTATTACTTTGGGCAAGCCCTTTCACATATCCACTCAGGTTGTCCCTCCTTCAGTCTCACATTTATAGATTCTGTCACCCAGGATTCCGTCAGGATCCACACCGTGAGGAACACAGTGTGTGGAGCCTCAGCACCTAGCGCTCACAGGGCTCATGCCTGTTACTGCAGGAGACACAACCTGACACACTTGATGTGCTGATATTTTTGGTGCTTTAAACAGGCCTACAGAAAGAGCCATGGGATCCTGGAGGCAAGGGGATCTGCCCTGGCCTAGGCTAGAAGGAGGTCTGAGAAGGCTTCCCAGAGGCAGCGGCCATAGAATGGGCTTGAAGATCATGAGATGGTAGCTCAGGAATGAGGTAGCATCAAATTCCAGGCAAAATGAGGACAAATATGTGACAGTACAAGAACAGTACCAGCAACATAGTCATAAATAGGAATATCATCACCATCACCACCCACCACCATCATCATCATCACCATCAGCACCACCATCACTAACATCACCATCATCACCATCATCACCACCACCACAGTCATCATCACCACCACCACCACAGTCATCATCATCATCATCATCATCATGATCACTGCCACCATCACCACCATTATCACCATCAGCACCACCTTCACTAACATCACCACCACCACCACCATCATCACCATCATCATTATCACCACCATCAACATTAGCATCACCATGATCATCATTATCACTGTCCTCACCAGCGCCATCAACATCAACATCATGAACAACACCATCAATAACAGTATTAACAAAAACAACATCATCATCATCAAAAGTAACATTAAAACAGCAGCAGCAGGAACGACAGCCACTTAATGGGTATTGTAGTGCAAGTGTGTCTAGATTATACCATTTTGTCCCCATCACAGACTTGTGAGGTAGATCCTATCATTATTCCCATGTGCAGATGAGGACCGTAGAATTCAGAGAGGTCAAATTAACTTGTATAAGGGCACACAGGGCAGTGCTGGGATTCAACTCAAGTAGTGGCAATGCCTACACAATTGTCACACCTTCTCAGGGTCTTCTTGGTTTCAAGTCCTATCTGTGCTGTAGTCTGAGCAGAGGAAGGGGCTCTTCTATGGAAAGAACACATACTCCAGACACATCCGTGTCTACCACACGTGAGGGTGGGGAAAGGATCAACCAGCCTTCTTCTGAGCACACCCTGCTCCTTACTAATGGGCAATTTTGAGCAAAGCACACCCTTCTCTCTGCCCCTCAATTTCTTCAGCACTAAAATGGCCTTGATATCTTGTCAGTAGTAGTTTTCCTGATGGCCCAATGAGACAGTGAACTGAGAGGTGCTCTGAAGACTGTGAAGTACTGTCCAGGGACCAGCTTACCTCTGAAAGTGTGGGAGGGGAGAGAGAAGTAGGTGAGTCCTCACTGAGCACTTTGGAGGTCTGTCAATTTCATTGATCTGGCTTTTTGTTTCATTGATTTTTCTCTGTTGTTTTCTGCTTTCAGTTTCATTGACTTCGGCTCTTGTTTTTATGATGTCGTTCCTTCTGTTTGCTTTCTTTTTATTTACTCTTCTTTTCCTAGGTTCTTGAGGTGGGAGCTTGACTATTGATTTGAGACTTTTCCTCTATCCTAATATAAGCATTTAGTGCTATAAAATTCCCTTTCAGCACTGCTTTAGTTGTGTCCCACAGATTTTTGTATGTTGTATTTTCATTTTTATTTCGTTTAATGTCTTTAAAAATTTTTTTCTTTGAGATTTCCTTTTTGATGCATGGATTAAGCAGTTTCCAGGTGTTTGGAGATTTCCCCACTGTCTTGCAGCTATTGATTTCTAGGTGGATTCTACTGTGCTGGAGAACACACTCTTATTTCAATTATTTTTATTTGTCGAGGTTTGTTTTGTGGTCCAGAATATGTCTATCTTGTATATGGTCTGTGGGTACTTGAAAAGAATGTGTAGTATGTAATGCGATTAGATGGAGTGCTCTATCAATGTTGATTGGATCCTGTTGGTTGAGAGTCTTCTTAGGTTCTTCTATATCATTGCTTATTTTTCTGTCTATTTTGCATTGTTGGGAGTAGTGTTGAGGTCTCCAGCTGTAATTGTGGACTTCTGTTTTGTCTATTTATCTTTTCAGCCCTCATTTTTTTTCATATATTTTTCAGCTCTTTTGGTTCATATACGTTTCTGGTTGCTATGTATTCTTGGTGGATTGACACTAGTATAAGCACTTTCTTTGGATTAATGTTTGCATGTTGTATCTTTTTTCATCATTTTACTTTCAGTTTGCTTATAATGTCATATTTGCATAAGTCTCTTGTAGAGCTAATATAGTTCTGTTATGTTTAATCTACTCTGTCAACCTTTGTATCTTCATTCTTTAGGCCCTTTATATGTAATGTAATTATTGATATGTTAGGGCTTAAAGTGGGCTGTCATTTTATCTTTTGTTTTTTCCCTGTTTTTTGCTCCTCTCTTTCCTTTTCTATGACTTCCTGTGGGTTACTTGAACAGTGTTTTGTTTTGTTTTGTTTTGTTTTGTTTTTTTTAAGACTTCCATTTTGATCTTCCATTTGATCTATCTATCTTTTGGAGTATGTCTTTTTGTATAGCCATTTTGGTGGTTGCTCTAGATATCATGTTATATGTACACAACTGATCAGAGTCTGCTCTGTCATCATTCACCAGTTCAAGTGTAGAAAGCCCACTTCCCTTTTGTTCTTATTTATAATATAATAGTTTAAAGTATTTTCTGTACATGAAGCTAGAACCTCAGACAGTGTTACAATATTTGCTTCAACTTCAATTTGCTTCAGGAATAATTTAGGAAACCCAGAAGGAGAGGAACATGTGTTGCATTCAGTCCATTTTACTCATTCTGTTGTTCTTCCTACCTTCCTGATGCTCCACGATTTCTTCTCTTATTGTTTCCTTTCTGTCTGGAGAACTGCCATTAGCAATTTTTAAGGTTAGGTCCACTCATAAGACAAGTTCTCTTACTTTCCTTCACCGGAGACTGTCCTGATTTCTCTTTCATTCCTGAAGGATGCTTTTGCTGGATATATAATTCTAAGTTGACAGTTCTTCCATTTTGGTACTTGGTAAATGTTTTGTCACTTCTTTCCAGCCTCCATGATTTCTGATGAGAAATTCACTGTCATTCTAATTGCTTTCCTTCCACGAGAGATGTGTTGTTATTTTCTGGCTGCTTTCAAGGTTTTATTTATCTTTTTAACTTAAAAAATTTGCTTAGTTTTCAGAAGTTTGACTATGATGCGTCTTTGTGAATTTCCTTGGGTTTCTCCTATTTGGGTCTCCAGACCTCGAATTTGTATGTTTATGTGTTGTCTAATTTTGGAGTTTTCAGTTATTATTTCTTTAAGTACATTATCCAGCTGCTCCCTCTCTCTCACCTTCTGGGACTCAACAGAAATCTCCTGTTATTGTCTCACAAGTGCCTGGGGCTCTGTTAATTTTTTCAGTATGTTTTCTCTATGTTGTTCAGATTCAGTGATTTCTATTGTTCTATCTTTAAGTGCGAGGACTCTTTCCTCTGTCTCCTCTATTCTGCTGGTGAGATCATCTAATGAGTTTTTAAATTTTTCAGTTATGGTATTATTCAATTCTAAAATTTCAGCTTGGTTTCTATATATCTTCTATTTCTTCATTGACACTTTTTAAAAAATTTGTTACAAGTTGTTTATCACTAGTCATCAGAGAATTTATTGATGGCTGGTTTAAACTCTGTCAGGTAATTCTAACATCTCTGTCATCTTGGTGTTGGCATCTACTGATTGTCTTTTAACATCAGTTTGAGATATTCCTGTTTCTTGGTTGATGAGTGCTTTTTAGTTGAAACTGGGATATTTTGGGTATCATGTTATAGACTCTGGGTCTTATTTAAACCTGTTTCAGATGACTTCTGCTATTGCTATGGTATGAGATGGGGGTACCACATCCTTGTTGTCAGTGAGGGATAAACATTCAGGTTACCCTCTTGGCCTCTGTTGTCATCTGATGGGGTACTTTCGCTGGGTGACAATCCAGGTTTCTTATGTAGTTCCTGAAGACACCATGTGGGGATCTTATTGCTGCCTGATGTGGGTGAGAATCCTGGCCGCCAGCTTGGCTATCTCTGACACTACCCCAACAGGAGAGGGAGGGGAGAAGAAAGAGCTGTGATTTGGATACTTGGGGATGGAGGCCAATAACAGAAGAGCGAGAAGAATGTGAAGAGAGAACAAATAATGACTTGAGAAAGCAGAGTCCCGTTCTGGAGAGAGGGTGAAATTGGGGCACAGAGTATAGAGAGGAGACTTAGTGAGACAAAGGCAGTCCAGTCCCATTCCCTGGCAGGGGCAGGACACTTCCCAGGGGGCACTCCTGGGAAGGAGGGTGTCCCAGAGACTTTGCTCCCATCCAGAAAGAAAAGGGGGCACTTTTCTTTCTTTCTCTCTCTTTTTTTTTTTTTAAAGATTTTTTATTTGTTTGACAGACAGAGATCACAAGCAGGCAGAGAGGCAGGCAGAGAGAGGAGAAAGCAGGCTCCCTGCAGAGCAGAGAGCCCGATGTGGGGCTCGATCCCAGGACCCTGGGATCATGACCTGAGCCGAAGGCAGAGGCCTTAACCCACTGAGCCACCCAGGCACCCCGGTACTTTTCTCACACAGAGGCCCCAAAGACCTGGCTGGGGAGGACAAGTCCTGAGGTAACCCAGAGTCCTTCTCCAAGATGGTGAGGGTTTTCCTGCTTCATCACCGCTTCCCCAACCACACGTCAGTTTGTTCATCTACAGACCTTAGCTGGGTCTCTCTCCTATGCTTGTCTCAGGGGACCAGGGTGGTGGTAGCAGGCTCTGTTGTCTCAGGGCATGTGCCCAAGAAGTGAGGGTTATGAGGTCTGGTGGCTCCAGCAGTGGCCCTCTGCTCCTCCACTAGTCTAGACACCGGTTCATCATCACCATCATCCTCATCACCATCATCACCACCACCACCATCACCATCATCACTACCACCATCATCACTGCCATCACCATCACTACCATCATCATCAGCAGCACCATGATCATCATTATTGTCACCACTGGTGTTGCCATCACAACAAGAAAACAACAGCCATAACAACAAATGTTTGTTGAGCTCTTACATGATTTCATTTCCTTTATACCACAACACCGTGAGGGAGGAGATACTGTCTTAATTTGTTCAAATGAGAAAAACTCAAGCTCAGAGAAGTTTAAGAAACTTTCTTGACCTCATACAGCTAACTAGTGGTAGAGCCAGGATTTAAACCCTAGTCTATCCATTGCCAAGGACATTGCCCAACAGGAGCTGGTCATTGAGGCCTTGAGTGTGCTGGGGAGTGATGGCTTTATCCCTTTTGTGTGCTGCCCACAGTGGGGCCTCACTCACCCTTGGCCCTACATCTTGTCCTGGCCCCCACCCTACATATGCATGCACCAGCAGAGAGAAAGCGGAGCCAGATGTTCAATGGAGGCCCGGCCAGAGCTCATGTTCAGATGCCTGCCCATCTGCTGTCCATCGCTGCCCCAACCATGCAAATGTCCCTTCACTCTTTGTGAAGCCAAAGTGAATGGGGCTAGTTTCCCTTCCTTCTGCTCCTTCTCTTTCCTTCCATTTATTTTACCCTGCTGAATGCCCCACATCTTTAGTACATAGTGAGCCTTGAGGTCCTCCCCTCACAGACATGCAGGACGAAGCTGTTCCAAGGAGCAGTGGTGCTGTCTGACTGGCGTGGTGAGTCTGTAGCTCCACGCCCACACTGCGAGGAGATAAGCCCCTTCCTTCCAGGTCCACGTGTGAGGTCTCAGGGAAGCTGTCTGGCCTCTGCTTGGGCTGTGTGACTTCCCCGTGGTACTGGGTGTGGGATTGTTAGCTGCGTGTCCTGGGTCCCGTATAACAACGGGAGGTGGCACATGGTTGGCAGCCCCACCTGGACCAGATGGAGAAGGAACAGGCGTGTCTCACAAGGCGGACAGACTTGGACTCATGCCCTGGCCCAACAATGTGTGAGAATGGGGTGAACGCCCATGTCATGGGCCAATGTGGGGCCACGGTGACCGGCACAGTGACTGGTGCTCCATGAGGGAGCTGCCAGACAGCAGGTATCTGCTGCCGCGTGTCGCCCAGCTTCTGGGCCCTGCTGCATCTCTGCAGATGCGCCGGGGGCGTGAGGCTGTCCTCGCTCGGGGGGCCCTCACACAGGGCAGGAGGGAGCTCCTCTTGTCTGATTTGTAGTGTCTGATTGTAGTGGCGGGAGCCGAGGGCCACCACGGGACGTCTTCCGTCACACCTGCAGCCCCCAGAAGTCAGAATGCTCCAGAGAGCCCGGCAGAGGGGCCCATGAATATTTCATCGTGAGGTTCTCCAGGAGAGCGGCTTCACCGGCAGCTCCGCACTGAATCCCTCCATCTCGGTGACTTATGTCTTCACCCCCCTCCTCCTCTTGTCAACAGCGGATGCTCCACGGAGCCCTTCACTGCTAAGAATCTGGCAGTGGCAGAAAGAGAAAGTAACGGCAGCTGACATTTGTCCCACACGTCCCCGCACAGAACCCCCTCTCGGGCGTTAACCCAGGCGAGTCTCCCCAGGAGACAGAGATGCCAGGGTGATGGCAACGCGGGCTTTACAGACGGGACCTGGAGGATCCCACAGCGCCTCCGCCCCAGTCCTTCTCTGTACGCTGAGAGCTCCCCGACCGGATTCCCTTGTGGACCCTGATTCCCACGCAGACCCCACTGCTGGGCCTCTGCAGCTGGCACAGGCCTGTGGCCCGTGCTGTCTGCTCTCAGCAGCCGTGCTGTGAGGGAGCTTGCTCTCTCTGCCTCGGTTTCCTCCCTTCACACACGGGCAGACGAGTGTGCGGGCTGCCTTCTCAAAGCCTAGAGCCTGAAGCCTGCAAGGGAAGACGGTGTTCACAACCACAGTTTGATAATCTGTTCCTTCATGGCTCTGTGCGCCCCTCCAGCTACTCCAGTACCCACTGTGTGATCGCTCGTGTCCCTTTGTGCATGTGTGTGCACGTACACATGCGTGTGCACCTGTGTCTGTGCATGTGTGTGCACACAAGCATCGTGTGTCTCTGTGTGCACACATGTGCGTGTGCGATCACATGTGCCCCTCTGTGCACATTCATGTGCACATACACGCATGTGCACCTGTGTTGTGCACGTGTGTGCATGCAAGCATGTGTGTGTCTGTCCATGTGTGTGGGTGTGATCAACATGTGCCCCTTTGTGTACACGTGCGCGCATGTGTCTGTGCATGTGTTTGCACACAAGCACGTATGGGTGTGTGCACATGTGTGTGCATGTTTTTCTGCTTTCCCTCTGACAGTTAACCTCAGGATAGTTCTGACTCAGATTTTGCTTTACTTTGTACACAGGACTTTTCACAAAATAAGAGAACCTCAAATATCTCTCAGATAAATAAACTCCAAAAAAGAAATGGACCGAGACAGGAACAAGTTGTTTCACCAAGAGGGACCTAAACACAGACACGCGGACCTGCCTCCAATTCAACATTCGGTCAGCCAGGGGGACACAACTTTGCGTTGGTCACCTCTCCCACCTCATGAGCTGCGGGGCTGACGGGAGGGAGGGGAATGGGGCCCCGCACTCCGAAGGCAGAGGTGTCCTTCAACAAGAGGCTCCTGGGAGGCCATAGGGCCCATCATGCCAGACTATGCTCGTGGCCTCTGGGAATGTGTCACAACAAAATCATTGGTTTCCGGCCCGCGGAGGGGAGTGCGGGGAGGGCGCCAGGTCTGTGGATTATGGGCTACTGTACCGAACACACAGGAACTGTGCGGAATGTGCACTGACGGAAGGCAGGGAGTGGAGACGGTGGGGAGTGGAGACGGTGCGTCCCCGCACCGGATGGCAGCAGCCCGGGCGGGGCGGGTGTGAGCTGCTGGACATGGAGGGATGCCCATGGTGGGCATTACTGCACGGAAAGGCAGGCCACGGGCAGCACGTCCCAAATGCAGCCACTTTGCAAAATTCTCTCACTCTCTCTCCAGCTCTCCCGCTCTGAATGAGAACAACACAGAACTTGAAACTTAAAACCTATTTACTGACATTTTAACAGCTCAGAGGGGCGAGAGTGCCAGCGGTTTCCTCTCATTTCGTCCTTTCTTTAGGAATTGTCTTCCTTTTTTATTTTATGTTGTTTGCAGTCAATGCTTATTACTTTAATAACCGTAGAAATGTTATTTTTATATTTTAAGGGATTCTTCTGTGCGCAAGGCTAGATGCGGGGATTTGAGTCCAGAATGCCCCCCGGACTCACCATCAAAGAGGCTAAATTACGCTAAGGATTTACCTGCTTCTGTCCCATCAGGCGAGGAGCCTGGAGGTGGGTGTCTTCGAGGATCAGCCTCACGGCCTGGGCAGCGGCAGTGAGTGGGGACCAGCTCGGGGTCCTGAGCAGGAGTATCCACCTCCTTGGACTGCAGTTTCTCTGGCAGAAAAATGGGGCGACAGCCCGGCAGAGCCCCCTGGCGCTGCAAGCAGGACAGACGGGCGGCCTGAGGCACAGGGACCCGACGGTCACGGCCGCTCCGCCGGGCGCATTAGGGGGCATGGACCGTCAATCTCCAGGAGCTCTGCAAAGCTGGCCATGCAGCCAACCCTGCTGTCCAAGTGCTGAAATGGCCCAGAGAGGCTGAGAGACTGCCCCAAAGCCACACAGCCCCCAGGAAGCTGCCGTGTGCCGAATGCTTCCCCTGCCCCCCTGCCTCCATCATTAGGAAACTCCAACTCCCAGTGAGACAACATCCAGGGGTGGCTGAGCTCAGATAGGGCCATGGGATGGGGCCCCCACAGCAGATTCGTGCCCCCATAGGAAGAGGAAGACGCAGGAGACGCACCGCCACCCCGCCAACCCATGCGACTACAGCAAGAAGTCTGCAAACCAGTAGGGGGGTCTGGCCGGGACGTGCGCGTGGCGCCACTGGGAGCCCGGGCTGCCAGCCTCCAGCACTGCGAGGAGCGAGCCCCGCTGTCTCAGCCGCCCGGTCTAGGGCAGCCCCAGCAGGCTACCACCGTGGCTGAGCTGGGCTTGCCTCCAGCATGCTAGCTCTTAGCCCTGCGATGCACGACCTCGGTAATGTGACCTCCCTGACACTCGAGTGCAGACCAGAGTCACCGCCATCTTGCGCCAGCCCAAAGAGGAAGTGAGCTGAGCGCCCGTGGGCACGTGTCTTCATCTCTCTGAGCGACAGGTGCCTTAGCTGCGAGGGAGGATCTCAGCTGCAGCCCGTCCCCTGGTTTCCCCGAGCCTTGAATGGGGAGTTACTGGTAGAACCTCGCATGGGTGTCCCAGGCCTGTCCCAACCGGCCCCGCACTGGCGGCTTACAGCAGCAGGGACTTAGCATCTCATGTTCTGGAAGCTTCTAGCCTCTGAAATCACAGTGTCGACAGAGCTGTGCTCCCTCTGGGGGCTCTGGGGGTGGATCCTTCCTGCTCCTCCAGCTCCGGGGGGCACGTGGGTCCCGTGGCGGCTGCTGGCTTGTGGGTCCTCCATGGGCAGGTGTCGTCCCTCTCCCTCTCTTGTAAGGACACCAAAGCCCTTTTCTGCTTTGCTTTAGTGGCATAACTCGCTGTGGTTTTTCGGAAGTGCAGTTTCCATTGTAGGAAAAGTTCAGAGGCAGAACGGAGAGTTCCCCCCTGCCCCGCACCTGGTTCCTGCTGTTCTTAACCTTGCATTATTGTGAGACATTTGTCACCATTAATGGAATCGGTATTGACATGTGACTACGGACTAAACGCTGTGCTTTCCCTGGTTTTCTGTTTTACCCGATACTTTTCTTCTGTTCCGCGCTTAGGCTTCTCGTGCTTGAGGCCGCCTCTCAGACGCGCCGCGCTTCCGCCGACTCGGACGGTGTTGAGGCAGCCAGGTTTCCGCGGAAGCGATCGGACAGGGCCGTGCGTCTCTGGGAGGAAGAGCACGCGGGCTCCGCGCCGTCCCACCACAGCTTCTGCGCTGCCACGACTCACGTCTGCCCGTGGGGACCCTGGTCGCGGGTTGGAGGCGGTGCTTGGCTGGTTCCTCCAGAGAAAGCCCCCTCCCCGCCCCTTTCCAGACTGCCCGCTTGGGAAGAACGTCACCGAGGGCAGCCCAGGCCCAGAGAGTGGGGTCGCGCTCCCCTCCTTGAGCGGGGGTGTCCGCCTGAGTGTGTGGGATTTTCTGGCCTGGGAGCTGTGTCTGTTCTTATCTTAAATGTATTTGGCCAATCACGTAATTCTGTCAATACGGACTCGGCAATACTTAAACGATTCCTTGGGTTATAAGCTGTAACCACTCCCGATTTCAGTCCCAGCTCTGGCCGCTGGGCGCCCTCCGCTGGCTTTTGCCCCGTCAGGGTGCGTTTGCTCACATCTGGCACATGGGAGGCCCCGCGCTCACTTTGGACGCACTCACCTGACGCTCCTGCCCGGCACCATCGTGGCCCCGTGTCCGCTCCGGCCCCTCCTGCTTGCCCGTCCACGCACAGGGAGACCCCCGGCTCCCTCCACCTGCGTCCGCTCACGGGCGGGCGGGGGGGTCCCAACCTGGCCCCGGCACAGCGGCGTCGGCGGGTGGACCCCGGCCCCCCAGAGACCGCGTTCCCTCTGGAGCGGAGTTCCCGCGGCACCCCTGCCTTTGGTGGGAGACGCACTCCCCCTCCAGGTTACGCAGGCTTCTTGCTCGTCCGACCTCTCCCTGCAGGTTTTGGATCAAAGATCTTCCCGTTCAAACTGTTGGAAATAAAAGAAAGCGCGAGACACAGATTCTGAGCCGTCAGCCCCTGGCCTTCCAAGAGCTCCTATGCGTCCGTGTCCTGCCTGTCCCTTGTGTCCCCAGGCCGTGTCCTCATCTTCTCCGAACGTACGTTCTGTTACTTCTCAAGGACTGCCACGAGCACCGCACACCGAGCACTGTGTGCGGGTCCCGAAAATCCACAGACGGCTGAAGGAGAGGGTGTGGAAACGGACCGAACACAAGATCGTAACCGTGGCCGGTTCCAGGAGGAAGGGCACGTGGAGATCTGAGCCTGATCTGGTCAGGAAAGCCAGGGGGACTTCCCAGAGGAAGGGTCCTTGGGGGATGATTAGAAGCACAAGAGGGACTGATGAAGGGGGGGCACTTATGGGCTGGGCGGAGGTCCCAGGGCCGGGAAGCATGGCACATCTGTGGGTGTCCAACGTGGCCAGTGTGGCCAGAGCATGCAGGGGTAGGGAGAGGACTGTGCAGGGGTAGAGAGAAGAGTGTAGGAAACGGGATGTGGCCACAGGGCCCTGAAGCGAGTTGCTCGCTCTATGAGGGCATGGGAGCCCTGGAAGGGTGTTGAGTGGGGGGGGAGGCAGCCGATGTGGACTTTGAGGATACACTGGACTCTCCCTCGAGGAGCTTGGGAGCCGGGCTCTGGAGGCTGAGGCAGGCGGGCAGGGAGGACGGGCCCAGACGGTGGGATGCATTCCTAGCCTGGTGCCCAGCTCTAGGACTGCATGTGCCCAGACCTGGTCAGGAGGCCTCCGCCAGGCCCTCCTCTGCCTGAGGGCCTTGGCACTTGCTGGTCTCTCCCCGTGTCTCCCCACACCGCTGTGTCCCTTCCTCCGGTGCCCCTCCCGTCTCAGCTCCGCCCACCTCCTAGGCAGCGCCTGTCCCGGAGGCTGGTGGTTCTGCTCCCACTGCCCTCACTGCCCCGACAAGACTGTGACTGGTGATCTGATGCTGATGGGGACGTCCCGCGGCTGCCATTTGCACAAAATGACCCAAGCGCAGGGAGAAAACGCACATGGGTTTGCGCGCTGGGGCTGACGACTCCGGGTTTTGATTCTAGGTTCAAAGGAGCCAGTGGCTTGGGTCTGCTCACAGCCGGGAACGCGGCTTCATTATTCCCGGGAAATCCGCTGAGGCTGCAGTGCGGACTCGGGCGGGGCGGTGGGGGGAGAAGGAGAGTCTTTGCTTTGGTTGCATCTCAGGGGCCCTGCCCCCACGGTGCCCCCAGTGAGCAGCTGCTCCCAGTCACCGATCGCGTCCTCCACGCTCTGGGGTCTGCCGCCCTTAAGGGGAAAGTCTGGGGTCCCGCTCGGACTCAGGCCTTGGGGTCTGAAGTCCACGAAATTACACAACGCCAGTTCTGGGAGGCCACGGGCTTCGGTAAGCCGCCCTCCTCCCGTTGACAGAAGGAAGACTGAGTTCCGAGGGCTGACAGGTCATGGGCACGGACCTGGCACTGCGGCCGGCCCTCCAAGCCCAGCTGGGTGTCTTGGTGAGGAGCAAGGGGAGGGTGCCGGGCACGTCATGGGTGGCTCTGGGGCTTTGTTGTGTCACTGCTGCGGCTGAGGCTCTCGTAATGGCCGAGAAAATGCAGCCCAGCCCGGCTGGTGTGGCAGGACGGTCCCCGTGCACCAGGAGGGCTCCACAGACTGAGCCCCACGCCTCCCTGCACACCTCCTCCGGGTCTCCCTCTGGCTCTGAGTTCTCACAGAGGTGGGGACAAGGGGACGGCAGAAGGGGGCATGTCAGCCACCAGTAATGTAATGTAGCTGGAATCTTCCTCAAGTGTTACCCCATTGAACCCCGCAACAACCCTGTGCAGTAGCCGCCAACCTCTCCCTTCCATCTGTACTACGTACTGAGCACCTACTGTGTGCCAGGGCCTGCTCTGGGTGCCGCGATCATAGCAGTGGGGAAAGTGTGCCCTCAGACCCCATCGTCTCCTGCGGGGCCATGGATATCCAACAAGCTAGAGAAAGAAACAGCACAGTGGGGACGTTGGGGAAGGCACCTGGATGGCCTTTTCGAGGGATGGCGTTTGAGGGAGGATTGGCAGGTGAGGCTGAGCAAGTTCTGCGGGTCTCCTGGGTACCTCCTTGCGGCCAGCGGGCCCCGGGCACACTTGCCAGCTACTCTGAGCTTTCCTGTCTTCTAAGCCAGAGCGAGATGGCATCTGGCACAGGGGTCGGGGCAAACAGGTCCATGGGAAAGGCCAGGGGGCCTCGCTGGGCAAGGAAGTCAGGGACCTCCGCCCCACCGCCCTCTCCAGCTTCTTGAGGGATCACGGGGGGCTGGGCATAGCCCCCGTCCTTCCTCACTGGCGACTCATGGGGCCCTTGAGGCTGTCACAGAGACCCGGATGCCCTCCAGAGAGCACGCAGGCTCCGGGCCCGACCTGTGACAGCTCGAGGCAGGCACGGAGCAGACGCTGTGACAAAGGGGACATGTGCCAGAGCTCGGAGTCCTCTTGCTTCCTGGAATCGCCAGGAGCACTGACAGTAAGGACTTAATGACGCCTATCTCCCTCGTCCTCACAGCCTCCCAGCGCCACAGAGGATGAGTAACCCGGCTGGGGTCCTGCAGAAAGTGGGCTCAGGGTCACCTCGAGGCCTCGGGGCTACACACACTATGGGGGAGCCCAGAGTCCCCACTGCAGGGCCCGGGGCTCCCACACTGTATGCCCAAGGCTTGTGGGGCTGGGGGAGGGGACAGCCTTCTGGCCGCCAGCTCTGGAGGCCAGGGCTCCTGGCACCTGTTTGCACGGTGGTGAGTGAATTATAGCCCAGCCAGGGGCTGGCCAGTGCGATTGGGGACGCACGTGCTCTAATTACCAAATGTCCTGCATGATTAACTAGCAAATTAATAGGCCGAGTATTCCATCTCTACCTGGCCGGCGTCTCTGAAGCCCATAAACATGCCGGAATCCAAATGCCGCTGGGGGGCGCGGCCCCGCCCCCGCCATCCAGCGCTCCAGGTGATTTATGGGCCTTTCCCGAAGGTTGTCTCTGTGCCCACGCCTCAGTTAGGAAGCCGGGAGCTGGGTCTCCGGGGCGCCCCCCGCCCCCCCTTAGCCCGTGCGGGATCAGGCTTGGCTGCCAGCCCCTGCCCCCCCGACTGGGTGCCCCGGGCAAGTCTGGCACAGCCTCTGACTCATTGCCGTGTTGGCACACCAAAGGCGATCTCACCCGGTGGGCCTGTCCCAACGGTCAGACAGATGATGCAGTGATGTGTGGGGTTCCTTCCTCTCTCGGCCCTTCCACTGTGACTGCCGGAGGGCCGCTGGCCTGCTGACTGGCCAGGCGGTCTGAGTCTGAGTCTTCAGCCGTGTTCTGGGGGGTGGCACGGCTGACGTCCCCGTGCCACAGGTGGGCACGCCTTCTGGCCACATCTCCTTGTCCCGCGTGTCCCTGGAGGGGTCCGGGCGGGCGGGGCGACGCTCCTCCTTCTCTTCCCTCCTCCCAGGGCGCAGCCCAGCTGCCTGCACCCGAGGAGCCCCCCGCGATCGCTGCCCCCAGCCCCTGGCTGAGCCCGTCTGTCTCTCCGTCAACTGTGCGACTTTCATGCTCACAGGGAGGAGCAGAGGCGATGAGGGTGAGGGTGAGGGGCAGGATGGCCCAGGAGGCTGAGCCTGCTGCTCCCAGCACAACCTTTAGCCCCAAGAAGTGTGGCCGGGCGGCCTGGAGGCTTGTGCAACATCGGTCGCCCAGTCCTGGACTTGCATTTTCCTGGAAGGTAAACTGAGGCTGGCAGGGCACAGGACAGACCTCTGGGCCCTACGGCCTCCTCCTGCAGCACTTCCTGGCCCACCTCCCGGAGGCTTGCTTGAGGCTGCCCAGTGCTGTGGGCATCACAAGCCTGTGGTCCAGCGCCCCCACTCACTCCCTGGCTGGCTGTGGGCCTTGGTGCATCCATCTGCGGGATGGGCGATGGGGCCGCCTCTCGTGCGAGAGGGTCATATAAGTGGTGACTGGGAGCGAGGTCCTAAGGTCCCAGGGTGCACCTGGCTTCGTTCCTGCTCTGGGCTGCTCCTGGGGAGGAGGGGGCCGCGGACAGGGACGGGTGCCCGCGGGGGCAGGGCGGCCTAGATGTCGAGGTGCAGGGACAGCGTGGAGCGGGAGTTCCCCGGGGACAGGCCGTAGGCTAACGCAGATGGAGGTGCCGGAGGGGGAGTTCCTCACCAAACATGCCCCATTGGCAGCAGTTTGGCCTATTTTCGAGGTCATTTTCTACTTCTGAGCATTTCAAGGATTTTAGTCGATTTGTTCTGTGGAAGCTCCTTCCTGCTGCCACCAGGGAGACACTGGTGGAGAGGAGGCAGCGCCGGCAGAGCCCAGGGTCTGGGAGCTGGTGGGGGGCACCCAGGAGGGGCTCGGCGCCCACAGGAGGCCTCTCCTCTGTGGAGGTCAGGGTGGCAAGCTCGGCCAGCCTCCCCCTGCTCACGGAACTGAATTCCGTTGGGATTAGTGTTAAGTACATTTAAAAAAAAATCAGGGCCCGGAAAAGTGAGAATTAAGTAGAATTTAATATTCATCATGCCTCTGGAGAGGGAAGATTTCCTAAGTTTAGAACTAATACAAGGAATCAGGAGAGAAAATATGGACAGATTTGACTGCATGAAAATGAAAATCTTCTGCATGTCAAAATTAAACCACCAAATAAAAAGGCAAAAAAAAAATATGGCCTCGGAAATATATTTGCAGCAAATATGACAGACGAAGGCTTAATTTCTTTATTAAATAACGAGCTTGTAAGAAATTCTGCGAAGACATGGAGATGTGTAGAATGTAAAGTTCAGTGTATTTTTCAGGCGATCCAAGTGGTGAGGGGGGAACGTGCTGGGAGCTCAAGCATGGAGGGGCAAGCTAGGCCACGGGAGGTCGGCGGTGAGCTCTCAGCAGGGGTCTACTTTACACACTCGTTTCTTCCATTTTTCCCAAGTTGTTCAGAGTTCCTTTTTTTTTTTTAATATTTTCTTTATCTGAGAGAGAGAGAGAGACAGACAGACAGACAGAGATAGTGACAGAGATCGCGAGAGAGAACACAAGCGGGGAGGAGAGGGAGAAGCAGACTCCCAGCTGAGCAGGGAGCCTGACGTGGGCTCCATCCCAGGACCCTGAGATCATGACCTGAGCCAAAGGCAGAGGTTTTAACTCACTGAGCCACCCAGGTGCCCCTTCAGATTTCTTTTTAAGGACTATGTTTTAGCTTAAAAACTGTGTGCTGTGTGTTAATTGATATCATGACTCATTATCATCATTATCACGGTTAGGACCATAGCAGTAGCCAGCACAGACTGTAGTGGTGGCAGGCACGTGCACTTTGCTGTTCTGTGAAGTACTATTTACCCATCACTTAAGCTTTCCAGCACCCGCAGGAGCCAACCAATGGTCACGGGCCCCATTTTTAGATATGAAAATAGGCTTAGATAGGTTCAGTGGGAGACAGGCTTTGCATCTGGGGCCCTGTCCCTGAGTGGTGCGGGGACGCTGGCCAAGGACAAGGCAGGACAGGCGTGCTCCCCCAGGGATTTAGCGCTGGCAACCCCTTGCGTGCATGGTTGGCCAAAGGAGCCCCTGTCACTGCGGAGGGCAGCGCATCCCGTCTTCGGATCGTCCCCTCCCCTTGACAGCAACGTAGAAACAGAAAAGCAGAGCCAGGAGCTGGGACCACGTGGGGGAGTTAGCAGGAACCCAGCGTCTGCTGCCGCACACGTGCACTAAATGCTTATTAGAAATATGAAAACAAGGCCGAGGTATTCTTAGACTAATTGACTAAAAATCCTTGAACTTGACACAAGTTGGAGGAAAACAACAGAGAAAACATGCAGAAATGCTCAGAAGGAGCTAAACTCCTGTGACTGGGACGGCACGTGCTGCATTTGGTGATTCCCATTACGGTCCCGCTGTTGGGGGAGGAGGTCTCCCAAGATGGATTGTCTAAAAAAGTCCTTGAAAACCTGCACATGAAAACAGGCTCCAGGATGAAAGGCCCCGGACGGAAAGCCCAGGATGGACACAGAGGGGCCGTGTCACTCCCAGCACGAGCCCCGTGTGCTGCCCTGGGCGCAGAGATGAAAATGCCTCTGCCCTAAGAGGGCGTGAGCCCTGTCTTGGCACACTGGAGGGCTTCGTGGGGGAGGCGTTTGTGTGACTGAGCCTGGAGGGGTAGAAGGACGCAGGATGGTGCAAGGCTGGGAACAGGAGAATTGGGAAGACCTAGCAGGTGGTCTGCTGGGTGGCATTCAGGATGCCCGGTGCAGGGGTGGGGGGCAGTGGGGGACTGGACGTGCAGGTAGGAGACAAGCAGACCCTGAGTATCAGAAGTGACCCCTCTGCCTGGACCTTTAGCCTCTAGGAGATGAAAAGGTAGTCAAAGGCCTGTGAAGTTTGCTTTGAAAATCCATGTCTTTGGGGGACTGAAAGGAAAGATCCAGCCCCTGCGGGGTGGGGGAAACTCTGACTCCCCCACCCCCAGCTTCTTGCACCACTCTCCTGAGGAAGCTGTTGTCCCCTTTTTGCAGATGAGAACACTGAGGGTCAGAGAGGACACAAAGTCAAAGCCCACAGCCTTCCCAGCTCTCACCGCTGTGGCTCGAGGCATGGCTCTTTGCCTGACTGGAAGCCATGGGCCACTGTGCCCTCTTGGGACCCTCTCCTTCTGCTTCAAGGCTCAGACCTCCGAGGGCTACTCCAGGACTGTTTGTTCCTCCCTGAGCCGATCTCTGGCCCCCAGCGGGCTCACAGCCCACCTGGGGGCAGGGCCAGTTCTGCTGTGGCTGTACGTCTGAGGCCCTCACCCCTCGCCTGCATGCAGTAGGAGCTCCACATATGCTCTTGAACCATGGGACCTGGGGAACAGTGCTTTTCCGCTGGGGGTTCCTTCGGTGTTCGTTCCCCAAAGCCAGAGGCAGGCAGCTCAATCCACAAAACTTGCATGACTGGTTCCAGCCCCTGCTCTCGGCTCAGCCCCAGACCTCCCTCCGGCTCACACACTGACTCCTCAATTCAAACCAAATCGGGCCAATTTACCTCCAATTCCATTCTATTGGATTCCTTCCATTCGACCCAATTTCCTTTCTTCAATCCAGCGAAATTCAATCCCTTCAATTCACTTCAGTTGTCGTCAGTCCAGTTCTGGACCTTAACCCAATCCTGGCCAATAATCCAACTTCAATCAATTTTCCAGTTCTTCCTGAGATAACTACACTCGCCTCGGCCCCACCCGGTCCCTGGGTGCTCTCCCCCACGCAGATGATCTCAGTTCCATCTTCCCGTGTTTTGACCGCCCGAGCCCTGCCAGGCATGGTTCTCCCCATGGTGAGAGACAGAGAGACGCCCCTCTGACCCTCTGGAGCGTTCTGGGAAGGAAGCAGCCCGTGCTCACCCCCTTGTTCTGGGTGAAGCTACTGCAAGTCCGTCTCTCCATGTTCTTCTCATGACAACCCTGAGAGAAAGTCGTTATCAACACTGGGAAGCTGGGGATGTGGAGGCACAGAGCTTAAGCCGTGGCTCAGTATCCATGGCCATGCAGGTCTGGGTGTTCAGGCTGTGGACCTGGCTGTTTGATGGCCAAGTTCTTGGTGACATTTACACGGGAAATTAATATCCCTTTAGTCAATGAATTTTTCAACAATGTCAAGAGATTGCTTGTGCCCATTGTTGGGATCCAGGCAGTGTGGATGTGGCAGTGAGGGCTGGAGCCACAGTTCTAGCCCTGTGCACCTGTGGCCCAGGTGTGAGACGAGGGTGGGTGGGTCAGGGACTGGTGGTACCATGAGTGCACATGGTAAGCACTGCTTACTGAATAAGGAAATAATGGGGTCCTGGCCTTCCTTGAGGGTCAGGAGAGGATCCTCACCCGGTGTCAGGTCCTTGCTTGAGCTTGGACCGCCACACTCCTGCCCACAGGTCACCAAGGCCACCAGTGCCATCATGACAGACTTTCACATTCATTCACACCATGGCCCACTCACCGCCTCCCAGTTGTTCTTGGTACCATGGCTTCAGCCCCCATGGGAATGCTTCTGCTGTCCTTCAGCTGCTCTGGGTAACCCCTGGAGCCAATGTGGGGTCATCTCATGCTTTTGCCTTCCTGGATGACCTTGGTCCTCCAAAAGCAGCAGGACTTTGACAACTAAGCCTGTGTGCAAAGAGGAAGATCGAAAAGGCAGAAACAAAGACTTGGGGGTCAGTGAAGTAAACCTCAAGTGGAATCAGAACTGTGGGAAGAAGGGGACTGAAGGGGTCAGAGAGAGTTTGGGGACATCTACCTTTCCTGTGGGAAGTGTGCATTTTGGCCAGAGTCCAAGGGATTGCCTATGATCTCCAGACCCACTTTCTACTCCCGGTTGTGGGGCTTCCTCTCGCTGCTCCAGGGACACTTCCTGAACCTCTCCCCCAAACGTGGATTAGCTGGTGTTTCAGGACCCTGCCTCTGGGGACAGCACCCTGACCGCCACCGTCCTATCTCCTCTCTCCCTGCACACGACCCGGCTGTCAGATGGGGATTCTGGCCAAAGGCACAGCTGGGAGACTCACAGCTTTTCCCCCCAGAACAGGTACAATTCCTCAGAGACAGGTAGGACAGGATTCGAATCCGATTCTGAGTGTTGGCGTGACTTTGACCTGCAGCTCTCCACCTGTCACACATAGTGACTGTGAGGAGGTAATGAGGGAACGTTTGTCAGCTGCTTGACAAAGAGCAGGGCTCCACAGCTGTTTGTCCCTCCTTCTAAGTAGCATGTTTCCCTTTTCCCAGGGATTCCCGATGCCTGAGCCAGATGGTTGAGGGGCAGACACCACGCAAGCCAGTGGGGGAGGCTGTCTTTAGCCGGCTCCGTGCCAGCGCTCACCTTCCTGTAAGGCTGAGAAGGGGCTCTGTTGCGACAGCTCCCCAGGGCTTTTCTGGGAATAAAGGATCCCAAGGGCACTTGGTGTTTAATGGTGGGTTCTTGAAGGGCAATGCTTGACCCATGGGATGGAGAATGAAGGTAAGATACTTGCAGTGTGGGAAGACACTGGGGACATGGAGTGGCAGCTTGTCTCTGCTATCACCTTGTTCAGTGGTAGCCTGCTCGCTCTTGACTGAGCTGGGCCTTTCTGAGAGTAAGCCCCCTTGCTTCCTGAGAGGCTAGGACAGAACCACAGGTATCGAGAGACCCTGCCTTCCTGGAACGCGCCAGGGGCCTTTGTAGTGTGGAGTGGAAAGGCTGCAGCGCGGTCATGGCATTGATGGGGCCCCAGTGATGTCACGCAGAAGCTCAAAATTCGATCTCATCCCTTGTTCCAGATTCCAGGGTTGGGGACATTCTGTCTTGTCTACTGTTTTGCCTCTTGGGTCAAAGTCCTCACTGAGTGGCTGCCTCCTGTGCCCTCTGGTGACCCCCAGCCCTTGTGGCCCGGGCTCTGCTCACAATCCGTCCGCCCTCAGGCCACCGCCTCCGAATCCTCCCGCCCACTCTCCCCCTGGGCAAGCGGCTCTTTCACCAGCATCAAGGACCTGGGATTTCAGAACCGCAGTTTCCCAGACAATGCTCCCCAGGCCAGGGAGGGGACAGCGCCTCCCGCAGATGCCAACGGCCACCGCACCAGCACCTCATGCCTGCCGGCCACGAGACAAGCCCAGGGCCAGGCACCGTGGTCCCCACCTTTCACTGGGCCTCAGGAAGTCGCAAGAGTGGCTGAGGCCCTTCCGCAGGAAAGTGCTGGAAGTTCCAGAGATCTGACCAGAGCGAGCCCCAGATGCCTTGATGAAGCCAGGGGGTCCTCCGAGCTCCAGGGAGAGGGTGAGGTGAGGGGCGGAGAGCTCAGGGCCACGGCAGGTGCCTGGCCCAAACCAGAGATGGGCTCTGAGGGGGTAGGCAAAGCGGGCAGGGACTTATCTGCCGCCTTGGGGGCAGACCTGGGGGCAGTTCTAGGGGCTCGGGGCGGGGAGCACATGGAGAGGCGGGAAGGTGGGGAGCTCCGCGTTGGAATCCGGCTGTACCGCGCCGGCGAACAGCCCTTTTCCGTCTGCCCAGCCCCTTTCTGCTCCTCCTTCCCCTTCCCGACCACGTGAGTGGCCTGGGAGCTGCCAGTCAGCACTTGGCCCTGCCCTCCGCCCACAACTGATTGGTGCAGAGGTCGCCACCCGGTGCCAATCAACACGCTTCTCTGGGATTTTTCTCTTAGTAAAGGCCAATCCCTGCACCCGGCTTTGCAGTTCGCAGTGTGCGGCGTGGAGCCGTGAGCCCTGCGGTTCCCACCAGCTGGGGTTTGCTCCGGGTGGAGGGAGTGAGGCCCGGGTCGACAGGCGGAGGGAACCGGAGATTGGGACGAAGCGCAGGGGTAGTCGCGAGGGGTAGTCGCGAGGGGTAGTCGCGAGGTCCCGCTCTTTCTTGGGGCCCAACCGCACCGCCTTGACAGGTGTCCCCTGCAGCCTGTCCCAGCGCTGCCCCGCAAAGCTCCACCCCCCCTCTGGGGTCTGACGCTTCCTGGCGTTCGCGCGCGCGTGTCTTGTTGTTGCTGTTTACTGTCCTTTTGTCCACGCGCTCATAGCAGCCTCTGCAGGGCTGGAATACCGCTGCCCCAGGGGACCAGGCTCGTGGTGAACCCTGAGCTTCCTGCCTGTTGGGGTCTGGCTCTCCCGGGATTCCAGGGCTGACCCGTCCTCTTATGGTCCACTGACTGCGAGCAGTGTTTCTGCCGTCTGCAGCTGGAGGGCCCGTGGAGTCAGACATCTGGGGCCTCGGGCAAGCCTTCCACGCAGAGCCTCGGGTTTTCCACCTGCAAAGAGGGGACGAGAGGAGAGCACCGCCGGCCACCCTCTTGCCGTGCTGTTCGGATCAGCGCTCACATGCCAGCTCCCCCGTGGCCGTCATGGGGAGTTGGCACAGTCCTGGGGCCTGGCGCACGATCCCCCAGGGATGGCGCGGTAGAGGAGGCGCTGAGCCTCCTTTAGCTGCTGGCTCTCCGTCTGGCAAATGCAGGATTCGGTGAGGTCCGCCTTCCGCTCGCCTGGGGGATCTCTCCAGTAACCTAAACTAAGTTCCTCCTGCTCCAAGCGCAGCGTGCGCGCGGCAGTCCCGTTTGCAGAGCAGACGGATCCCCCGAGAGCCAGGCTGGAGCGCTCTCCGCCAGGCAAGGCGCCCACCGTTCACGTGCTGGCATCGCTCTGGGAGGCGAGCCCTTCTGCAGATGAGGAAACTGAAGGTCAGGGAGCTCCCTTGGCTCGTCCCCGTACACTCGGCACGTTTGCGGTTTATCTGGGGTAAAACCATGATCAGCCCAATCCCTTAGTTTGGGCTTGGGCCCTTCTGTGGCCTCCCCAACGCCTCTCATGAATCCCCATGATATCACAGTGTGTCCCCCGAGATGCCATCTGGATGCCAGAGCACCAGACTCAGGTCGGAGACGTGGGGTCACAAGCTGGTGTCACACAGCGAGCTGGCAGAGAGGGACAAGGCCGGCTCCCCTGCCTGCCTTCCCCGTGCTCTGTGGAGTTGGCAGGCGCGGCCCCCGGCCCTCAGGGAGGCCCGGGGCTCCCTCACGTGGCAGGTGCAGCGGGACATGGAGTATCTGGGTGGGGGAGAGCCTGTCCCTCCTGCTGGGCCACGTGCCGGTGTGTGTGAGAATGACAGAGATAATTTCCTAAACACCATCTGAGCTGAGTGCATTTTGATGAGGATGATGATTTTTTAAATTTTAAATTAGAAATTACATTTTTTTTTTTTTTGCCTGCCAAAATAAAGATGAGAAATCAGATGAATCTGGTTCAAAAAGGGGCTGGAACCAGGGAAAATGTGTCTGACAGACTCTGTGTTGAGCAAACAGACCTGGATGCCAACTGTGTGCCTGGGGGTTGGTCCCTGGGACCCTTGGCTCCCAGACCCTGTGTCGCCATGTTGGGAGCTGTGGGGGCTGGCACACGGAGCTGGAGCCCTGGCCTCTTGCTGATAGGGTGTGAGGAGCCGTTGGGGCGCAAGGAGCTCGCGTGTTCTTTCCGAAGAAAGCAGGCTTGCTGATCTCTTTTTTAGTAATTGCCATGGAATGAGCCAATGGGACAGATGTGGTCAGCTTGCTTCCGTAATGTCACTGTTTCTCTGCCCGAGCACCTGCATGTACATAGCCCCTCTAGGGGTGGGGGGCGCTGGGGGCAACCAGCTGTGTCCCAAGGGGACAGGTGGCATCTGGAGGTACCGAGCTGGGAAGGGGCCATCACGAGGTGGTGGCCCCACGAGGTGGAGGGACGAACAGTGGCCGGAGCACCACTAGGGACCTACTCTTTCCTGCTCTGGGGGCTCCACGCCTCACACTGTCTGCAGGGCTCAGTGTTCTCCAGGATGGGGCTCAGCCCTGTTTCCCATGGCGACTTCCAGAGACAAGTTCGATGCTGTCACCCCCGTTCTACAGGTGGGGAAACAGAGGCTCAGAAACCCAACTGGGGGTTCAGGGAGGCAGGAGGCCATGGTCAGGCTCCCACTCTGGGCATGGGCTCTGATTCTTGGAGAGGGAGCTGTGAGTTCCCTCCCCTTCAGCCCGACAGTGGAAGCTGCTTCTCCCTAGAGAAGCTTCTGTAGACACACAGCCCCCTTCCGTCAGAGCCTGGCTCTGGCAGGCCCCACAGTCCCTGGCACCTCCTGGGAGGCTCGGTGATGGGAAACATCACCCACCGTCCTCCTGCCACGCCCTGAGCTACTTTAATGTGCACGATCTGCTCCCGTTGCCGATGGCCCGGGGCGTCTCTTCCAAAGCAGAATGGCATGCTGACCACCATGCCCATGCAAGCAACTTGTCCTTCTGTCCACCAGCACCCCTGCCTGGGAAGGCCTGTCAGTGGGACTCTGGGACCCTCAGAAGGTCTCTTCCCTTCTCCGTGGGTGTTGATTCTCTGGGCTCTGCCCCAAGCACCCCTCAGCCCAGGGGAGCCCCCTGCCCGCTTGTCCTCTGTCGCTCACCTGTGACCCCCGCCTCCAAGTTCGGAGGACCCACCTCGCCGCCTTGCCCCGGCGAGCCCGCCAGGTGTGCAATAGTGGGACCTTCTCTCAGCTCACATGAAGTTCTCTGTTAGTTGTCCAGAGTCCAGGGAGCAAGTGTGGACGGTGCCAGTGGGGATCTTCGGTCCGGTGATGCCGGTTCTGTGGGTCTGTGTCCCTGTGGCTGTCCTGCTATCCACCCTGGGGCCTGCTGGGCTGAGCCCGGAGGCCCCACTGTGCAGGGCGGCCTGGGCCCCCTGTGCACACCCCCAATAGTCTCCCTTCCCAGAGCAGCCACGGCTGTCCCTCCGGAGCCCCAGACTCTTGGTCTGCCTTCAAGGTTACTGCCATGGGATTTTTTTATAAGTGAGATTCAAAGAACCCTCCTACGTCCAGGCCATGGGCTAGTACTGGAAAGGGAGGTGCGTGGTTCATACGATGCCTCGGACAGAAGCTGAGTGACCGGAGGCTGCCCTTTGAGGCTGCACAGCACATGATTCCACTCGTGGAAGTTCCCCAAAGGGACACAGTGAAGGACTTGGAGAGTAGACAGGTGGTTGCCATGGGTCGGGGACAGGGTGGGGTGTGGGTGCCCTTTAAGGGGCAGCAGGAGGGCACCTCAAGGGGATGGCGGCTCCACCCCTCAGCCGTGGCCAAGGCTTCCCGAGGCGCATATGTGCATGCACACACACATGTGCAGCGGATGTGCACACATGCACACACATGTACACACCCACGTGCACATGGATGTGCAGGCACGTGCACACACGCACATGCACACACTCACACCTACACATAGACCTGTATTCGTGCACGTGGAGACGTGCACACAACCCGGCATGGTCACCACACAAATGTGCACACAGATCTGCTCCCACACACAGGTGACGAGGTCCCTAGGTTGTTCCCCAGTCAGCGTCCTGGTCTCCCGGATGCTCTGTGGTGCGATGGGACCATCGGGCATATGGTGAAGGGGACACGGGATGATTTCTGTGACTTCCTGACTCTCCTTCTACATCAGTGTCTTCTTGCTTGTGAGTGAGGTGGGGAGGGGACAGAGGAAGTGGACAGGGCATGCTGGGCCGGGGGGCGGCCGGCTGGGGGAGAAAGAGGAGGCCTAGGGACAGGAGCCCGCGGCCAGGCCAGCGGACAGGAATCGGTGTGGGACTGGGGCAGCGCCGGGCAGGATCCTGCAGGGTGGAGGTCCAGCGTGGAGCCAGCCCTGCCCTTCACAGGGAGCCCCTGGGGGCCTCCTCCAGCGTGGCAGTGGGCTCAGGCAGGGAGGGCCAGCTGTGGGACTTGGGGCAGCCCTGGTGTCCCTGAGCCCTGTGCCCCTGTGGCATCTGAGCTTGCCACCTGCACCAGCCTGGGTGTGACCCTGGGTCTGTGCAGCCCAAACTGTGTCCTCCTCCTCCTAGGCTCAGTACGTCCGATCTGCACCAGGCCCTGCTAAGCCTGCTGTTGGAGGGCGGAGGCACGTTGCCGGGACTCTGGTCAGCCCTCCTGCCGTGTGGGTCCCGACACTGCCACGCGGGATGGGGGCAGGGATGGGGCTGTGCTGGCGTGATGGGGAACTCCTTGTGGGGTGGAAGGAAATGGGGAGAAGAGGCGGGACGCGGGAGGCGGGAAGCCAACTTGGCCCCCCGGACCCCAGAGCCAAGCCCTTGGTGCTCTGGGGCCGGGTCCAGCTGGCTCGAGCCCAGTGTGGGGACAACCCGGGCGTGATCTGAGCACCTGTGTGCGGCGGGGGGAGGGGGGAGGTAGTCAAGTTCGTGGGCGGCTGCGCTGTGGGTCTTCTCCTCGGGCCGCCACAGTAAGTCACCACGACGCGGATGGCCCCCACTCTTCCTCTGGGTCTGAGGCCAGGATCTGAACTCTAGGTGTCACAGGGCTGTGCCCCCCACCGGGGCTCTGGGGGCAGATCGTTCCCGCCTCTGCCCCGTCATGCTGTCCTGCTGCTGGTGGCCGCTCCCATGCTGGCTCTGCCTTGTCTCCACACGGCCACCTTCTCCTCTGGGGTCCCTGCCATGGCCCTAATCCCGTGTGGGTCTGTGAGCCCCCCTCTTCTTCCAAGGACACCAATCACTGGATCGAGTGTCCTACTCCCAACGACATGACCTCATCTTAACCATCAGCCTCGGCAGCAGCCCTGTCCCAAACACGCTCCCCTTCTGAGGTTCTGGGGTGACATTCTGATGGATCTTCTTAGGGTTCACTTCAACCCATAGCCAGTGTCCTGCCCAAGGCCCAGCTGAGCATGGCGGTCGCGGGGCCAGAGCCCATCTTCTCCTGCGTCCCAGCAGGACGACCCCCGCCAGGCCTGATGCAGGGAGGCTCATATGCTGACAGCAGGTGCAGCCCTGGTCCGGGCACGGGAAGCCCCCTGACGCTCTGCTCCCACTGTGTGGGGCTCAGCCTGATGCTCCTCTGGGGCCCCTTCCTGCCACTCAGACTAGCTCTGGGGTGTCCCTCCCACCACCCCTTGCCCCTCCCCCTGCCCAGGCACAGAGGAAATCCCCCTCTGTCTCTCCAGCGGTCCCGGCCTGCCCAGTCTGTCTCGTCGAGCCCATAGGGATCCTTTCCCGAGTGTGACTGGTCTGTTTTTCCGGGGGAAGTGAAGGAAAAGCATTCTTTGATTTTAGGTGTACAAACCCTGGAGGGTCAGGGGGATGGTGGCTCTGGCTGCAGACAGACCCCGGTTGCTCACGGGGAGCCCGACCCAAGAGGGGCTCCCACAGCGGCTCAGTGTCCTTCCGTCTAGCATCACGGAGGCTGGTGGGGGACAGCAACAAGCCCCAGATGGAAAGGGCTCAGACCTGAAGCCCTGCGTCCCCAACCCCCAGCACTTGCCCAGCCCCTGCCCAGCCCCCAGCCCTGTCGCCCTGCCCACCTCCTGTCTTCCCAGCCAGACTCAGCCGGTGGGGTGAGGCAGACGAAGCCATCGTTCCAGCTTGCAGAGGGAAACGGTGGTGCTGTGGCTGTGGTTCGAGGGCCAGGGGGTCTCAGGGAGGCCTGACTGCCCCTCCTCCCCTCCTGCTCTCACCCGTTCCTTAACTGCGGTCAGTCCAGGGAGGAGAAGGGCCCCTCCTCCAGCCCGGAGGCAGAGGGATAAAAGGGTCTGCTCATTTGTGACTTTAATCCTCCGCTGTGATCTCATCTCTGCAGGAGAAAGCTTCATGTCCATTGATCCTGTACGGGGCATTAGCTGGGGAGGCACAGCTATTAGCTCCCGAGGGCTCCGGAAGCTTCCAGCTTCCGGTGCACTGACAACGGGCAGTGGAGCCCGAGCTGGCCAAGCAGCTCCCTCCCGGAGCTGGCCGCCCGCCCCCAGCCCAGCCCGGACCGAGCCCCATGGCTGCCCCAGAACACCTCCTGGACTCCCAAGAGCCCTCGCCGGTTTCCTCAGAGCCCCCCCACCCAGCCTCCCCAGAGCCCCCCTCCACCTTCCCAGAGCCCCCGCCAAGCTCCCCAGAGGCCCCCGCCGGCCCCCCAGACTTTCCTGGCCTTCCTGCAGCCCCCGCCGGCCCCCCAGACTCTCCTGGCCTCCCCGGAGCCCCCG
>JAHRIG010000026.1:2264405-2279767 GCA_020311275.1 Eira barbara | reverse complement strand
CTGGTCACACTGAGCCCTGACCCAGGTCACACTCTGAGCCCTGACCCTGGTCACACTGAGCCCTGACCCTGGTCACACTCTAAGCCCTGGTCCTGGTCCCCGGGCAACTATGGTTTGTCCCAGCATGGAACCTGGAAGCCTGTGCCTAAGGCAGCTCCTGCACACTTGCGTGACTCTGGGAGGACTGTCTTGTCACAGTGCGGAGGCATGTGTCCCTTGCATGTGGGGTCTGTGGGGTCCTTTTTCAACCAGTGGTAGGTGTTAAAGGAGAAGAGAGGACTTGACGACTTTCTCCACAGAACTTTTGACCTGACATCCTGAGCGGTGGGCAGAACCAGAGTCATTAGCCCACTTTGCAGATGGGGAAACAGCTCAGGGAGTGGCCTTCTCCAGATCTGACTTGGAATCCCGGGTCCTGCCGGACGCAGTCTGCCTCCTGAGCCACACTCAGTGCTCCACTCTCCCTCCCCCCCAGGTGTCTATACCTCCAGGCCCTCCCCACCCCCAGCCAGTGCACCCTGGGCCAGGACAGACGGTTCCTGATGTGTACCCGCGGTGCGGCCAGGCCCGGGGTAGCTCATGGGCCAGAGGAGCCCTGCTGTTCCTGGAGTCCCTGGGTGTCGGCCTCTCTGATCCCACGTGGCCTTGGCCGGTCCCCAGCAGCCTCCTGAAAAACACCATGGATGAAAGCAGGACATAGGGGTCCCGACGTCACTAAGTAGCGGGATTAACTGCCTGCCACGGGCTGACTCCCTCCTGTAGGTAAGGAGACTGAAGCTCAGAGAGGTCAGGAGGCCTGCCGAAGGTCACTCAGCAAGGCCGTGTGGGTCAGATGGCAGAGCAGACCCGTGTGACCCTGGGCGCCGTTCCCTGATCCAGAGTCTGGCTGATGTAGGCACGGGCCCGTCTTCCCCTCAGCCGCAGGCCGCTTCCCTGGCCATGTCCTTCGAATGCCTACAGACATGCCAGTGCCATGAGCAGGACAGCACCTCTGAGACTCTTGGGAACATGCCCGAGCCCTCAGCGATGGCTGTGAGTGACGAGAAAGTGGACGCATCTCTCGTTAACGGGCAGAGAGCCAGCGTGTTCGGTCTCTGGGAAGAGAGAGAAGGCTTGGAGCTGAGATGGGCATGGAAGTCTTCCTGGAGGAGGTGAGGTTTTCAGGTCTCCTACCTGCCCAGGGGAAGAGGACTCTGGACAGGAAGCCAAGAGGCTCTGAGTCCTGACCCGGGGATCCTGGCTTCCTCAGAGGCAATGTGACTCCCTGGTCTGGGGCCATGGAGGTGAGAGCCAGGAAGGCGGACCCCATCACTCCTGAACACGCTGCTGGCTCTTCTGGGTAGTGCGGAGCTAAAGAGGGTGTAAAAGTGACTTACGAGCCGGAATCAGGTGTTAGGGCATAAACACGCCAAGGCCCGTGATTGATTTGACTGGGTAAATAGCTTTTATAATTGGTATGTTTTTTATTAAATTGTAAAGGCTGTACGTCCCTATGCGTACGTCCCCTGAGCACGTTCAGACGGCGTGTCGGTGCCAGCAAGGCCTCGCCTGGCCTCCTGCTGGCAGAGGCGCAGGGCCAGAAAATGTGTGTGAGGGTCAGGCCCCCGGACGTTCAAGGCTCGAGGAGGAGAAGGCCTGTTCCAGGGATCAAAGTGACCGTTCCTTAGCTCCCTGGGGAGTGAAGTCCTGCGGTTTAGGGAGGGGCCAGAGAAGAGAGTGGCAGCTGGGAGAACAGGCTTGCTTTCTGCTTCCCCAGTCTGGCCTGGTGGCTCAGTGCACGGACTTTGATATTAAGTCCACTTGGCTTTGAGTCCCAGCTCTGGTACTTGCTGGGTGATGCTGCACGGGTCAGTCAGCTGCTCTGTGCTGCAGGTTCCCCAGGGCAGCCGCAAGGTCACAACAAGTACCTCCTGGAGTTGGAGATGCATTGTGGGATTTACAGGTGATGATCGGAGCTGATGCAGCCTCAGTGAGCTGCGAAGAAAAGTTCCCAGGTTGGGATAAAACAAAATCATCAGGCAAAGGAAGTTTCATTCACAGCTGCTGAATGCAAAACGCCTCTGAAATACAGAGTCTGGGTTTCTAGTAAGGCAGAGAGGACACATGCAGAGAGTGGGGGCCTGCTCTGCCCTGCCTGTGATCTCAGCTTGCTGTGGGTCAGCCCCACACTTCTGATGTCTCAGCCCTAACAGGGACTATAATACACCTCCCTTGGGAGTTGCTGGGAGGATTAGGACACTGGGTATAAGCTGGTGACATGGTGCCTCTCACATGATAAGGCTCATGGGCGCTCAGCCAGTGACATTGAACTATTAGGTGCTTGCTGTGTACCAAGCGATAAGCTAAGCAATTTGCACATTTTATTCTATTTAATCTTTCCAACTTCACATTGGAATTTTATAAGGAAGCTTCACAAACATTTCTTACTTCACCATTTGCAGCTGGCTTTAGTGGTAAGTCATAGGGACTCAAAATAGCAGTGGCCTAAATCAGAAAGAAGCTTATTTCTGCCTTTTCCATGAAGCCTGGAGGCAGACTCCTCGGGACTGACAACACAGCTTCATTCTACGATCTCAAAGAACTTTCGTCCCTGATATCTCCTTTCAGTCTGGTGGTCCACCAAACATGGCCTCCTTCCCTACAGGCACTTCATGGTGCAAAAAGGATGCTGCAGTTCCAGCCATCACATCAGCATTCCAGGGTACAGGAAGGGAGAGGCTAGTTGTGAGAGGTGGCTGACTTTTAAAGTGGGCGGGCCCTGGAAAGTGCCTGCTGAGGCTTCTGTTTACATCTCCTTGTCCGGAACTTTAGTCACTCGCTTTCGGTGTGAGGGAAGTGGGGAGAGGAGCCTTCTTAGGATGGTGTGTGCCCAGCTGAATGTTCCATCACAGAGAGGGGAGCATGGGTGTCATAGGACAGCTAGGTGTCCCTGACACACCCATGCTGGGTCATGGTTTTAGCCAGTTTATCTAAGGAAGCTCACCTTTAATTTAAAGCAGGATTTCTTAACTCTGACACTACTAATGTTTTGGGCAGGATGATTCTTTGCTGGGGGATGCTAACTCCCAGGGATGAGTCATGGGATGTTCAGCAGCATCCCTGCCCCCCCCCACACTAGATGCCAGTAGCATCCTCTCCCCTCCCCCCACAATCAAAACTGCCACGTGTTTCCTGGGGGGAGACTGTCCTTGGTTGAGAACCTCTGATCTGCATGATTGGTAGCATACACAGATGATGATTCGTGAAGAAAGGCCACTCAGGGGAAGAAAAAAAAAAAAAAACACTAGCCAGTGCAGTGGGGACAGGGAAGCACCCCTGTGTGCACGGACAGATGGACAGATGGTTGGATAGGCAAAGTGTGGTCCATCCAGGCAATGGACAGTCACTCAGCCTCCAAGAGGAAGGACGGTACAGTGTGGATGAACGTGGAGGGTTGGGCTCAGGGCAATGAGCCCATCATAGGAGGACAATCACGGCAGGATCCCACGCCCGGTGCCCAGAGGCATGGACTTCATGCAGACGGGCAGTAGAATGGGGGCTGGGGCCGCGGCATGGGGTGGGCGCCAGCGTTTCACCGTGGACCTGGGCTCAGTGGGCATAGGGTGTGGGTTTTGCGGGCCGGGGAGTGTACCAGAGGAGGAGGGAGGGAGGGATAGGACCGTCCTGAGCAGTGCTCAACCATGCAGAGGGTCGTAGAGGAAAATTTCATGCCGTGTATTTTACCGCAATAAAACACCGGGAACCGTGCGTTGGGGACACGGACGCTTCCTGGAGGCCGGCCCAGCATCTCCCTGCTCCCACCGCCTCCTTGCCCCCAGGCCGGACTGGGTCCTGGACCGGGCCACTTCCCAGGGAGGCACAGCACGCCGTGGGCTCACCGCCTGGAGCCCCCGCCTCACGGACCTCACCACCCCCACGGGACCCCTGGATCTGAGATCACAAACTCCAGAGCCGGATGGAACACATAGAACAGAATGTTCCTCGAAACGGAAAAGGGAGGACATCGTAGGATTAGAAACGACCAACAGATTCACCCAGAGAGAGGAAAGCTTGAGTCCACATAAAAATGGGAAATTTCTGCATCCAGCAAACACACAAAAGGCCATTGAGAAATCAGCTAGAGTGTGGAAAAACACTCCCAGCGCACAGAGCATCCTGACGGTTAATGCCTTCCGTGGGTAAAGAGTTTATAAGAAATGGCAAGTATCGTGCACGTCCGCAAACAGATTATTGGTCAATGTACCCGGTTACCCAATTCACAGGAAGCCTGAACGTAATTAGGAAGAGAAGCGTGGGGGAAGAAAACCCTCCCTCACTAGTAATAAAGGAAACATACATTAACGCAAAGTACTCCTTCTTGTTAATAAGGGGACAGACATTAAAACACAGTAATGTCCGGAGTGCTCCATGGGGCTGACTGCCGCGCGATCACAGCCTTCGGGCGGCGCAGCCAGGTCGGCCCTGAGGACGGGCGATTGGCGACGCTCACCGCACCCCTAAAAACGCTCCCTTCCACCCACAGTTTAATTTCTAGGATGCCATCCCGCAGAAGCAATCCTGAGTACAAAAATATATATTTTTAGCAAAATAATTAGAAACGACCTACATGTTCGAACACGGGGAATGTTTAAGTAAACTGTGGCTTATCCAGTTGAAAGGATATTACAGCCGTTAAAAATAATGTTTGCTGAGAGTATGTAGAGAGAACCCTTGCAGGGAACAGAAAACAGGATCCCAACAGGTAACGTGATATGATATGATTCCAACGATGTGGAAAGCATTTCACGTCCATATTAAAAAAGTCTATGTGAAAAGCGTATCTAAAAATAATGCCCCCTGTGCCAGCAGTCTTGCCCCTGGGTGTTGGGGGTGTCAGCAAAGCCTTCTTTATGTTCCTCTGTTACTTTCCACATTTTCCCATAGTCGATGGTAGCACTTTTCATTTTTATTTTTAAATTTTCATTATTACTATTTCTTAAAGATCTTATTTATCTATTTGACAGAGGGACACAGTGAGAGAAGGGACACAAGCAGGGGGAGTGGGAGAGGGAGAAGCAGGATGTGGGACTTGATCCCAGGACTCTGGGATCATGACCTGAGCTGAAGGCAGATGCTTAATGACTGAGCCACCCAGGCGCTCACATGGTAGCAATTTTTACAAGACAAATGTTTTGCAAGAGGCTGGCTGGACGCTTTGTGTCTTTACCCCCACCCTCCCAGGGGTGCCCTCCGCAGTGGGGGCTGCTGGCTGCTCAGTGTGGACGTGCCTGATAAATCCACAGGCATAGGAGCCGTCTGCCCCTTGGGACAACAGGGAGAAGACTCATCAGGCGCGTGCAAAGGGCCTGCGCACCGAATCGGACACGCCTATTGTAAATTTGATAAAGTATTTGTGCAAGAGCCGTCTCCCCAAGTACCAGCCTGGGAGTCCAGGCTTGATGTTCACAACACAGCGGCTGGCCTGGACGTCAGCCTCTCTTGTCTTCTCCACCTGGAGGGTCATCAGATGTCCCCTGTCTACCGCTGGTTCCAGCTTAATTATCAGCCGCGTCCCCTGTCCTTCATGCTCTCTGAGCGGGCGTCCGGGTGTTGTGTGCTGTTCACCCTGAATCGTCCATGTCCCTTCGCTTGCTGCTCAGAATCTGAAGACCCCTGAGCACGTCTGAAAACTGTCTGACAAATCGTAGGGCCACCGAGAGCCGCTATGGGTTGACAGAAGGACCTGGAACCACCCCAAGAGTCTGGGGGCTGCCCAGGTACGTACCAGCTTCTGGAGGAATCCGTGTCACCCGGAGGCCACGGCTCATTGGAAGGCTTCGCACATACACGGCCCGTTGCCTTTGGGAAGCCGGGCTCTTGCAGCAGCCACGGGGACCTGGCTCGGTAGGGGCAGGGCCGGAACATCCCCCCTCCCCCCTTCAGTTGTCACCAGGCCTTCCACAGCTGGCTACCCATTTCTCACCACCCCAAGCCCCCCACCTCTCAGGGACGTTGCTGGTTGGGGCAGGGGCTGGGCCTGATTCCCCGAGCTTTGTCCCCCCTCTGCTATGTGCTGAGACTGTCTCCCTTGGAGGACACCGTTAGCCTCCAGTGAAACCTTCTCCAATGAGCAGATCTGCTTCGTAGGGTGGGGCTGGCCTGAAGGGGATCTTCTGAGAAGTGAGAATGGAAATCGACACTCCGAGAGGAGGACTTTTGATGTTCATAAAGTAGATCATAGTGAGGTGACGTATGGGTGGCTCGTGTCTGGGGCGGCCTGAGCCTGTGGGCGTCCCCCGGGCCCCTGGTGCAGGAACAGAGAGAGCCCCGGCCCTGGGCACTCCGAATCCCCTTGCTGGGTGGCCTTGTCATGTCCCATCCCAACAGGGATACGGCTGAAATGAACCCTCCCGGTCGTCACGGCCGGCTGCCAAGGAGAGCATCTCATTCCTGGTTCATAGATGGGAGGGCTCTGGCACAGGACGCTGGAATGCTCCGGGTGAGTCGCAGCAGGACTTGAATCCAGGGCAGGGGAGAGTCACCGCACAGCCCTCCCTGCCGTAGTGCAAGTCCTGCGAAGTGACGGTGGCAGATGGGCAGGACGCGTCTTGGAAAGTTGTGTTCTCCCCCAGGGTTCAGGCAGTGCTGGGGCGCAGCGCCGAGTCCAGCCTCGCCTGCTGGCTGCTTGTAGGCCCCCCACGGTCTCCGTCTGGGCTTCTGGACTTAGCATGAGAAGACGTCTCGCTGCTGTCGGAGCCCCTCGGAGGGCACATCAGCAAATGCTAGGGGTTCTGGAAGGATCTGAAAGGTGTCCTGAGAGACAGGTAGAAACAGGGCACCCGCCTGAGGGGAGAGGGGAAGGGGCTTCGGCAGAGGACAGAGCTGAGACAAAGGTCACCCAGGGTCCTGGAACGTGCAGGGGAGTGCCACCTGGGGCAGGGAGGGGAGGTGTCAGGCCTGTGTCGGCTTGTGGGTCCTGGCAGCGGCCACACACCCTCCCCCACCCCACACAGTCCACGGGCAGCCTTGGCCATGTGGCCGCCACGAGCTCCACGGGGGTGGGAAATGTGGTCTGGCCTCGTGCCGGCAGGGAGAGTGTGACACTTTGCCGTGCTGCGTGACAAGGAAGCTTGAAACCACACGTATGTATTTTCCATCATTCCGTGGGCCAGGAGTCCGGCATGGCCTACCTGGTCCTCTGCTCAGGGCCTCCCCAGGCCGCGGTCCCTCTGTTGGCTTGGGTCCCTGTCTCATCTGGGGCTCGGGGCCTCTCCCAGGCGACGTGACCGTTGGAGACTTCATTTCCTCAAAGCAGTGGGACTCAGGGTCAGCAGGAAAGCCTCTGTTGCTTGACGTCTCTGAGCTCAGGAAGTGCCCGAGCCCTTTCAGGGGGCTCTTCTGATCAGGTCTAGCCCACCCGGGACAATTTCCCTCCTGCTCAACTCGAAGTCCAACAATTAGGGGCCTTCATGACATCCGCAAAGTCCCTTCCTCTGCGCCATATCGTGACCCAACGAGGCACACGCCATCCACTGTGTTTGCATGACGTGCAGCAAACTGACAGGCGGTGGGGTTGGGGGGTGGTAAAGCGCCTGTGTGTGTCGGGCGGGGACCAAGGAGTCCCCCAGGAGGAGGGGCAACTTGGGACGAGGGCAGCCCCCTCCTGCCAGGCCCTTCCCCTGCCCGGGAAAGCCCTGGGAGCATCTATGGAACATTTTCAACAGGAGAGTGTGCGCCGCCCGCATCACTTCAGGAAGGTGGGGAGGAGGGGGTGGGGCAGGAGGAGGGGGGCGGGAGGAGGGGGTCTCCGGTGATGGGCGGGCGGCCGAGTCACAGCCCGTAAAACAGCACAGCGTGACAACCCTGTCTCCTGCAGCACAGACCACACTTCCCCTGGAGCACAGCCTCAGCTGTGGCCTCAGACCTGCGCACCTCCAGTCCAACCTGCGGGGCTGGGGGCCAAGGAAGCCTCTGCTGCTGGGAGACCCTGGTCCGCGGGGCTCCCTCCCAAGCCGTCATCTCCTTCTTGTCTTCTTGATCCGCCCGAGTCCCTGACAGGTGCTGAAAAGCAAGAACCAGCCCCATTTGTCTCCTGACGGAGCCTTGAGCAGGCAGACAGTGACAGATCTGTGACCACTCCCGAAGCAAGGGGCCCCCACATCTCCCTCCTCCCCTCCTCCCAGAAGACCAGCCTCCATTCTGCCAGCCTCTCCTGGGGACACAAGATGTGGTTTCCACCCGGCCTCCGGGACCCCTGGTCTTAACACCCCTAGCCTGCTCTCTGAGGTCTATTTCCTGGCCCAGAGGGCGAAGGGATGGGTCCTGTGGTCATGGCTGGGGTCTCGCTCCTTTCCCGGGGTGGAGGGAGGAGGGGGCTCTGTCAGTGGCCATGGCTGGTGCAGGCCCCGGGGAAGGGGCAGTGTGCTGGTGGTGATGCCAGGTGGGGTGGGGGGTCGGGAGGACAACAGCTCTCAGGGAAAGAGCCACTTTGCTGGGGACACAAGAGCCGGATGCTCATGAAGGAGAGGCCATCGCAGGCCAGGGGGCGCAGCTGCAGAGTCACGTGCCTGGGTCTGCTTCTCCGCAGGGGCTGAGGGTCGGGGGTCCTGCCCTTGATGGAGGAGACTCCGAAACTCAAGGTGGTGACTTGCCCAAGGTCATGAGCAGAGCCAGAGCCGAGCTTGGCTTCCGGGCCCAGCACGGGTGTCGCTGCCCCGCTGCACGGCCGCCGCATGGCTGCTGCTCGCCTCCAGGAGCTGGCCAGGAGGGGGATGGGCTCCTGCCCCCTCTCAGGGGTGGCAAGAAGAGCGTGGCCCCCAAGAGCAGCATGCAAGCACCTGCTCTGGTCCCAGGCCCAGGCCCCAGCCCCAGCCGTCCCAGGTGCGTGTGGCCTCTCCAAGCCTCAGCAAAGAGGGGCTGGAGGCTGATGTGAGGAGTTGCATAGATTAGCAAAGAAATAAAACAACCACCTCAAAAGTATTTTGCAGAAAGTAAATTTCCAACAAAACATGGGCTGTTCCTGATTTTATCGTTCTAACAGCTGGAGTCTGAGGCTGTTTTCCGAATGACTGTGATCTCTGTGCTCATCCAACGGCCCACTGATTTAAAATAATTTATTTGCAACGGAAGAATATGGTGCATGTGTGTTGAGGGGGTACCTGAGCCCGCTCAGTCACACCCGGGTCTTGGACTGGGGGTTTGAAAATTGGGGAGACCCGCAGGAGGCCCGAGGATGCAGTGGGGGTCTGGGGGGATTCCAGAATGGAGCCATCCAGGGACCCGTGGCTCACACCCGGTGGGGGGAGCTGCCCAGTTCTGGCCTCTCGGCCCCTGCTGTCCATCCTCCCCTGGCACCCTGCCCTTTCCTTCCAAATGCCCACCTCGTCACTCCTCTACCCTGCTCGTATACCTTCCTGGGTGCTCCAGGCAGGCTAACAAATGCAACCATGACCCCTTTTGCTCTGCTGACAAGGACCTGCTTGCTGCCCAGAGCCCCTGCTTGACTGTCCACCTGCTGCGTCCCTCTCTCCTCCAGGCCCGGCTCACGTGTGAGGTGCCCGCAGCACTGCTAGGAAGGTCTGGGTGCTCCCTTTCCGGAGGCTCCGTGGCTCCGTGCCCTCCACCCTCGTGTGACACCAGGACAGGACGGAGTCATTTTCTTCTTCCGCAGGGAGCTCCTAAGACCAGGGCGGCTTCTTGCAATCTCTCTCCCCCCCACCCCCTCTCTCTCTGCCTGGCAGGGCCTAGCAATTGAGTAATGCCTGTGGAAGGAGGGGGGCAGAGGGGAGGGGAAGGGGCTTTTGAGTGGCATGTTCTGTAGTGGGGGGGTCCCCTGGAGGGCTGGCTGCGCCCCCAGCAGTCATGGTGCTGCTGGTCTGAAGGGCACGGCTCTCCTGCCCTGCCTCCCTCCGAGGCCCCTCGGGCGACAAAGGAGAAAACGCTGGCATTTCCCACCCGCAAAATGAGGGGGCGGCGAGGCAGTCCCCAGGCCTCCCAGCCCTGAAATCTCGTCTATTTATACCCCGAGCCCTGCATCGGTGATTGCTATTCAACTCAGGGGAGGCTGTGAAATAAAATTGTGTAATAGAATTTATTCTTCCCAGTCCTCTTATTAAATCTCACCTTAGAACATGCTCTCGCCAAGTCGGCCAAGTCCGGGACTTCTCGACCCCTACCAGGAGAAGCAGCCTCCTGCTGCCCCGCATGGGCCCTCCCCTGCCTCGCTGCATTCTCTCAGGCAGCCGGGATTGCTGGGCCCAAGCGGGGGTCCCCTTCCTTTGTGGGGAGCAGGGAGTGGGCTGGTGCTAGACGATGGCTTTTTGGGTCCCCAGAGCAGGTCAACCAGCTGGAGGTGCTGGCAGATCCCCAGGAAGTCCCATGGCCTCAGTCATTCCTGCCTGTGCGCAGGAGCCAAGCCTCACCCCTCCCCGTGCAGGAGCCGAGCCTAACCCCTCCACATGCAGAAGCCGAGCCTCAGCCCTTCCTGTGCAGGAGCTCTGCTCTCTCAGGAGCTCTCTTCCCTCTGGTCCTCAGACATGTAACTCCTGGCCTCTTGGAGACTCAGGCCAAGCCTACCTTGTTCCAGGGTGTCCTCCCCTGACCCCATCCCACTGGCACTCCCAGGCTTGGCCCGCCGGGAATACTCCTGATCCTTCAGGGGCTTCCTGGACTTCACCTCTGGAGACACATCCCAGGGGCTCGGCAAATGTCTGTTTGGTGGCCAGATGGACCAAGCAAGCCTCCGGAGGCCTAGAGCCAGACCGGGGAGGCTGATCCAGGCTGTCGTGAGCATGGCTCCTCACACCCGGTGGGGGCATCCCCCCTGGTCCGCTCCTGTCCGGTCAGAGCCTGCTCCAGCTCTCCCTTGGTTGGCGGCAATGAGTCCCCCCACAGCAGCAGCAGACCCGTCATTCAACCCCTCCTGCGCCCCCCCCCCAAACCTCCGTCTTCTAGGGAATATTATCTCGGAGGGAGCCTGTAGCCCTGCCAGGGTATTGACTGGGAATGTCTCCAATCAGACCCCTGTGTCAAATCAATTGAGTGGGGCTGTCATCAGACTGGGGGCTGTGGTTTCTGGCCTTGGGGTCCTGGCACCGTCAGCCCCTCCTATGTGTCCCCAGCTGTGCCTCGGCAGGCTCCGAGCTCTCGACCGCGGCGGGGGGGGGTTCTCGTGACAATCGTTCTTCTGAACTCCCCCTCTCAGACAGCCCTCCCGGGCTCTTGGAGGGGTGCCAACCTTCCATGCAGATGAAGGAGGCAGCCAGCCACCCACACAGCCTGCTGCTTGGTGAGTATTTTTAGAACAATTTCTCCAATATTTCCCTTGATAGAAAAGGGGTTGGGGGGCTCAAAACAGGAATTGGGGTTTGAGGATGGCCAGGCTCTGCAAGAGCCTTTTCAGAGGCAGAGCCGTCCTGCCTACAGCCGTTGTGGGGCATGGAGAGTCGTCACCCCATTCTACGGACGGAGACGCCGAGGCTCAGACGGTTCTCTACCTTGCAAGTGGTGGAATCGAGGTTTGAACCCAGGAGCTCCTGGACCCAGAGCCCCTGCCTGGGGCCCACCCGTCTCTAAGGCACTGGAAAACCCCACCCTCTGGTACTTCGTGTGGGGTTAGAATCAGCCATGACATGTCCAGTGTCTCTGTGGAAACAGTGTCCCTCCTGCTCAGGAAAGGGAGTCCAGGCTTCGGGCCGGAGACAGAGCCCCAGACTTTCAGGACCCTGGCCAGGGGCGCACAAGCCCCTTCCCTGAAATCCCACCTGGGAGCACAAGGAGAAGGTTTAGAAAGTGTGCCCGCCGGGGGTCTACCACAGACCAGAGCTCTGGTTTTCTTACTGTATTTTTAGCCACCCGTGTAATTCTCCTTTGCGGTTGTCTCTGCAGAGCCGAAGTTGGTAATAATAGTGCTAAGAATAATAGTAACCCGGTAGCAGGAGATTGAGGCCCATGGTTCTGGTCCCTGCTGTCCCTACACTCCCCGGCATGTTCCAGAAACTCTGAGAGCACTTCCCGTGGTGAATGGGCCAGTGTCGCCTGCCCGTTCCTGAGAGAGAAAAGTGGGGGGCTGCGGGGCGCCCTGCATCAGCCCTGGGCAGGCAGCCTGAGAGGTGGGAGGGGCCCTTCTCAACGCCCCCGCGACCCTGCTGTGCCACGGGGCAGGTCACTGTGCCTTCCAGACCTCGAATTCCCCGTCTGCAGCCAGTTAGTTGTCCTCGGCATCTGCTGAGGTGGGGTGACTTGTGAACGAGCCTTGGAAACTGCAGAGTGCCTAGCGGGGTGCCCCGGGGTGGGAGAAACCCAGGGCTTTCTGAGGACAGTGAACCTTTGAAAGTCAAGGATGTGGTGGGGGGAGCGGACCACCTTCTGCAGCGGAAGGTGTCGGGGATCCTTGCATAGTCGGGATCTCCAGAGTGACACATTTGTCAAAATTATGACCCAATTAGGCAGTGATAACTGGTGTGCACGACGGCAGTGCATGTAATCGCTGGTAATATCACTTAGCGACGAGCATCTGAGTGATGAGGCCAGGCGGGTGTGCAGGGGGGAGGAGGTGGGAGCAAGTCTGGTCGGGAGGGCAGGGATGTGTGGGGCCCAGTGCTGGGTTCAGGTGACACCCAAGAGCCTCATGCGTGTGTTTGTAGGGGGCTTGGCTGGAATGACAATCCTCACGTCTGACTCTGGCCCCTCCTCTATCACCCCCGTGCCCTGCATGCTCCCCCGGAGTCTCCCCTCCACCCCTGCACACCCACCACTTGGCTCAGTCCTCCTCAGGGGGTGACCCCCAGGCTCAGGTGTGGAGCCCTGAGCTTTCTCTCAGCCCCGCTCGGGGTCCGGCCTCCCCGCTGTGGACACTCATCCAGCTTGGCGCTCCGCATCTCTTCTGGAAGCCTCCCTGCAGGTCGGGACCTAGTCCACTCTCCCCCGCATCGTCCCGCATCGTCCACATCATCCCAGAGTCGCTCCCTCTTGGCTTCACCCTCCGATGTGAGGCCGAGTCTGGGCTGTGCCCATGGGAGAGCAGGTGACGGGAGGGCCGCCGGGAGGGAGACGGTGTCTGGGGGCTGCAGACGCACGGCGAGCCCCCTGCCTCAGACCAACTGTCCTTGAACGTGGGGAGGGGTCTGCGAATGTTCCGTAGCTGGCCGGCCAGTGGAGATTTTAAGCTCCGTGGGCCACACGGTGTCTACCCTCGCTTCTCCTCCCCGTGCTTGTATGGCCCATAGGAGTTATTTGCAAAAACAGGCGTTTGGCCCAATTTGGGCCCCGGCCATTGGCCAACCCTTGCTCTAAAGAATCAGCCCTGGTCAGGGTCAAGAGCTCATCAGACTCTCCATGCCAGCTCATCCACAAATGTGTTTCTGAATCAGTGGCGGGTGCGCCTGCAGACCTCTCTCTGCCCAGACCGAGTGACTCCGTGGTTCTTATATTTCTACAACCTTCTTGGCTTTGCACGGATTTTGCGTTCCGTCACCCCACTGGACAGCAAAGCAACTTTGGGCAGGTCTGTTTCCCCTTCTCTGGGGGAGGTGCCCGGGGTGGAGCCCGAGTCTACAGAGAGCACAGGCAGGGACAGGGTCTCGGCCCGCAGCCCGCCGCCGCGCCTGCACCTGGTGTCTCCGCTCTGGCTGGGCCCTTCCTGACGTAACCTCACCCTCATCTCCAAAGACGGAATCAGGGAGGGGTGGAGGAGGAGAGGCCAGATTCATCAGTCCTCCTCAGCCTGGGGCAGCCGGGTTAAGAGGAGATTATGGACAAACAGGAGGATGTTCCAGCTAGTGCCCTGGACCTGGGGAGTGGAGAGAGGGGTGTGGTGTTGAGGGGAGGATGGATGGGCCGCCGGGGCTTCTTGGCCTGATGGGGCTCGTGGAGGTGCTGTCTCCAGGCCAGCGATGGGGATCAGCCTTTTCATCTGCCTTCTCCTGACGCGAGACACCCCCACGGCACCCCTGAGCCGATGAACACAGCTAGGCTCCTGGAGGTCCCCGAATTTGACCAAGGGCACGGAGGTCAGTGAGGGTGTCCTTGTGACCTACCTGGCCCCCAGCTGCTCTGCCTGGGTGGCTCCGAGCTGGGCCAGACTCCTCGCATGGTGTCCCACCGGTGAGGAGGGCTGCAAAGGCCGCCGAGTCCTAGCGGGTAGTCTAGTTCCAGGCCTGGGATCTGCCGCCGATGGCCCCATGCTCCTGGCGAGCCCCGCTGGTCTGCTTGGCGAGTGGCCCACGCTCCGTGGACAGTCTGTACACCCCAGGGCCCTGCTCGGGTCCTCAGCTGTTTGCTCCGTGCCCTGGAGAAATAACAGCTCGGGCCTCCTGGGCCGTTGCCACGGCTCCCATGGACCGTGGGGGACTGAGTGGCTTTGTCTGGCCCTTCCGGAGGTCAAGGGGTGCAAGAGGCGTGGCTGGGCCTTGAACTGGGCTTTGAAGGGTGCATAGGAGTTTCCTAAGCGGAAAAGCAACGGGGCAGAGTTCAGAGGAGAGGGGGGTGGACCTGGATGGTGACCGTGGGGTGCTGGGTTGTAGTGGGGGGCAGGGTCCCAGAAAGCTCGGCTCCCACGGGTGCCCAGTCAGCGGAGGGAAAGCGTGCCCCCCACCCCAGCCCGCCACCCCGCCCGCGGCCTGTCGATTCCCCAGGGCCTGCGGGCCGGCCCGGCCCTGCCGAGCTGTCTGGCCTGGTGTGAAAATGAAGACTGATCATCCCAGAAAGGCAGCCCGGCCCTGCCTTGCCAGCCGGGAGTTGCAGAAACACAGAGCTTCATTATTATTTTAAGCGTTACTCAGCTGCTTTATTGAATTCTCCAAGTCAGGAAAAATGCTGGCGAGATAAGAAGTTGACATTTTCAGGAGCAGCCGTGAGAACTGCGCGGGTGGCGAGCCCAGAGCTGCGCCAGCTCCGCGAGAGAACGCCGCAGCCCACGGCGACACCCACGGGCACACTCGCGCTCGGGCTCCGGGCTAGATCCACGGCCAGAGCCACCTCTAGAGAAGGGCGCGCCCTTGGTGCTCCTCCCTGCACCCCTCCCTCCCCTCTCTTCCTCCCCTTCCCCTCCCCCGCCCCTTCTCCCTTCCCATCCCTTCCCTTTCTTCTCCCCCTTGCCGCCCCCTCCTCCTCCCGCCCCCTCTCCTTCCCCCCCCACCCCGTATTCCTGCCCCTCCCTCCCTCTCCCCCCTCTTTCCCCTCCCTCCCTCCTCCCCCTCCCTCTCCCCCTCTTCCCCTCCCCTCCCCCTCCCTCTTCCCCTCCCCTCCCCCTCCCTCTCCCCCTCTTCCCCTCCCCCTCCCCCTCCCTCTTCCCCTCCTTTCCTCTCCCCCTCTTCCCCTCCCCCTCCCCCTCCCTCTTCCCCTCCTTTCCTCTCCCCCTCTTCCCCTCCCCCTCCCCCTCCCTC
>JAHRIG010000026.1:2207680-2260599 GCA_020311275.1 Eira barbara | reverse complement strand
GATGATGGGGATGGTGGTGGTAGGGATGCCAGTGATGATGATGGTGGTGATAAATCTGATGTTGGTGGTGATGATGATGGTGGTGTCGATAGCGATGCTGCTGCCGATGGTCATAGTGATTAATGTTTTTTGAGCACATAATACCTGCCAGGCAATATTCTAAGCTCTCTACACACATCCGCTCACTTGATTCTCACAACAGACCTATAGTATAGGCAGTACGAGAAGTCACATTTTATAGGTATGGAAACTGAGGCGTAGAGAGGTTGAGTGATGTACCCAAGGCACAGACGCTGAGTGACTGAGATTGGCACCTGGAAGAAAGCCTGGCCGCGCATCCCGGCACAGTGCGGCCATGCTCATGGCGGAGGTTTGGACAGGCTGCTGGCTTTCAGAGGGGAGAGAAGTCAGCTCCATCTGGGAGTGGGGAAGGGAAGGTCTCGCAGAGGAAGTGGCATTTAGCTATGTCTTAAAGACCGAATAGGAAACTGGCAGGAAGAAAAAGGAGCATATTCTACCAGATAGAAGGTAGATGGTGCGGAGAGAGGCACAGGGTGTGAGAACAGGGATGTCAAGGTAACGGCTAGTGGTTTGGTGGGCGGTGAGCTCAGAGACAGCTGGGGGGTATGAAAGTCAGGGCATTGCAATCCTGGAAGGCTGTGAATGTTCCGCTTGAGTCTTGTGAGCAGAGAACAGGGAGTGAGCTGTCACTGGAGGGAGCAGCTTTAAGAGAAACCCAGGGCTCCAAGCCACTAGCCTGGGGGCCAGGCAATCCCTGCCTTGACTTGCACTGTCAAGCTCAGATGCATGCTTGGTGGGGAGGAGCTTATGCAGGGGGCACTGACCATGTCTAGGAGGGGCTGGTATCCAATCAGGCATCAGGGAGGCTGGAGGAGCTGTCTGGAGCATGACCAGGGGTGTGGCCGGCTTCATGGGCAAGACAAGGTGGACCCAGTGTGAGGTCTGACTGTGGCCAGCTGGGCTCAGAGGGGCAGAGCCATGCCCCAAGGGGGAACGAGGACCAGCCAGAAGCTAGAGAGCTGGGGCCAAGTTCTAGAACTTCCAGGGTCAGTGCTGAGAAAGGCAGGTGGGGGAGAAGATGGGGTCCCGGCTGGATGCTGGACCTCAGGCCCATGTGGTGGACCAGGTGGGCACTGATGTCTCTGTGGGCGGTTTGCACCACCCACTCAGAAGAGCTCTACTGGGAACTGGGGTGCTGGACGCCGTCCCGTGGACTTGGGACCAATCGCACCTGTGGGTCTTGGCTTTCTCGTTCGAACGTGGGCATCACCTAGATCCACACTTGGGCCCCCTCGGGGCTGGGGAACGGTCGGTGCTGGTGCTCACACTGCACAAGTAATTTCTTCCTTTCATGGGGAATGCCACCTCAGTTTTCCTGGTGTTCAGGCATGCCGGCTTCCCCTTGGGCTCGCAGAGTCTCTGACCTCTCCAGGCCTCGATGTGCCCATCTGTTAGAGGAGAGGTTTCCTCCTAGTCTGGGATTCTCCTGGGGCAGATGGAGGAGGAGGTCCTCAGAGCCGCCCTTCACCCCGGATCCCACAGGTGGCCCCAGAGAGCTCAGTCTGGAGGAGGTGGGAAGCCCGAATCCACTTCAGGTTCTCACCACCAGCCGAGAGGAGGGCTCCCAGACAGAAGGGGATACTGACACGGTTATTTTTAGCATTATTAAAATAAGTCTGTTTTGCTCCTTTTCTGCGCTCCTCTCCCCGGCTCAATCTTTGCTTCCAGATTGAACGTGTGTGCGTGTGTCCAGGCCCAGGCGCCGGGGGAGCCAACGTTGCAATCAAAATGTTAATGAGATCCTGATTGTGTCTCTTGACGCAGGGCTCCCGCTTTCCTCCGCCGGCCCCAAATGTCCCTGGGTCTCATGAAACCCTGGGAACGCACCCGCGTTCTTTGAAAATGAGACCTCCGCTTAATGCTCCATTTGCCGGGGTCCTGCCTGGTGCTTCCTCCAGGTCAGACTCAGGCCAGTCCGCTGGTTGGGGAAGAACCAAGAATCCACTGTGCATAGTGGACCTCATTCCCCAGACACCATGGTAAGAGTGGACGTGCGGATGGACAGGACCTATAGTCTCAGATGGAGGGTGTACCCCCCACAGGGCAGCGGATGGCGGTGGGGGCAGAGGACTGTGCACCCAGGACAGTCCTGGCTCTAACAGCCTCTGACACTTTGAGCTGGTTCCTCTGGGGCAAGTTACACAGCCTCTCTGAGCTCCTTCTCCTCCCTGATGAGATGAAAATGAAGAGATTCCTCCCCTGTCAGTGTTTCAAGTGTCAAGGCAGTGTGTGCGCCACCCGCCGGTCCTGGTGGCTGACCACCATCGCTAGTGTTTTGTTACAACCAGATGGTAGCCCCCAGATCCCACCCTTACTGCCTGGACTTCTGGGCGACTGTCCTCATCTCCCTCCTCTGAGCCTGCCTGGATCGCCCCACACCCAGCGACTGTAAGAGGACCCTTGGGACCCCTGCTGAGCCGTTACCATCCCAGTTGCTGATGCCGTGAGGGTCTCGCCCTGGAATTGGCCCAGAGAATTCTGCTCTTGGCCCAGGGGAAGCATCGGCAGCTCTGGATCCAGGGCCTGCCCACGTACGCAGGGCGGGGGCCTCGGCGGGCGGGGGGTGTTCCTGGTACTCTTGGGAACGTGGGTTACTTAGGCCTGGGCTCGTCCCCCACTGAGTACTGATGCCCCTCTAGTCCCAAGCCGTCCCGTGATTCACACGTAGAGGGGGAAGTAGGCCTGTACATCACTCTGTCTGTCTCTGCTCCATCAAGTTTAAAAACCAAATCTGCCCACCTTCTATGCCGGCGGACACCCCCACCCCTGCCCCCGGGTGCCCATTGGTCCAGCCTCCTGCCCCGCTCTCTCCAGGCCATCCTGCACCTGTGCTCCGCTGCACCTCCCTCTGGGCCCCCCCTGCAAAGACCCCCGTTTGTTCGAGGTCCACCCTGGAGGCACCACCCCTCCTTCCGGCCAGGTACCTTCCTGCTCTCTCGGCTTGCACACACTCGCCTCCATCCATCCACCTGTCTGCCTCCCATTGGCCAGAGACCTGCTGGGCGCCCACACCTACTGGGTACCCACACCTGTCTCAGGAACACACAGGCAGTGGGTCCTGCCTATGGGCGCGTGGAGGGCTGGTGGGCGTGGGCGGCTGGTGGGCGGCACGATTGCAGATCTCACAGCAGCCCCCTGAGGCTCGCGGCTCTGAAGTTTCCACACCGTGGGCCTCGGGCGCCTCCTCGGAGTCCTTCGTGGTTCCCTCCTGCCTGACATTTCCAGGGCTCCCCCACTCCTCCTGTGGGCAGGCACGCACCCTCGAGCCTCCGCTCCTATCCTGAAGCTGGGTCAGGAAAGCTGTCCCTTTCGTTCAACCGGTTCACAGATTTCTCCAGCTGCTGTTGGACCCGGGCTGCCCTGGGCTTGCCGCGGTGAGTAGACGCAGACGCCTGCACCGAGAACCACACAGGCTCCTGAAATCACACGTGAGACACGCATGGCTGAGATGTGTGGCACCGCGAGAACACGCGGCGGAGGTCACTAGGCTCTGAATGAGCTCGGCGGGGGCTCAAACAGGCCCCCAAACAGGAGTGGGGTCAGGAGTCTCTCGGATCCTGCTCCAGGGAGCGCGATGGGGCTCACCTTCCGACCCTGGCCTACAAGCTGTGTGCGTGGGCAGCTTCCGTGGGAGCCTCAGCATTCCCATCTGTGATATGGGGTGACTCCAGGCACTGGGCGGTCGTGTTAGTTTGGTTTGTTACGGGACGGAGAGCACCGTCTTCTCTTCTCTGCAGCCCCGTTAGCCCCCGTGTCTCCTGGCAAGGGGAGCATACGCCCCAGCACACAGACTGGGATCTGGCATCTGGAGACAGTGTGACTGAGCCAGGGTGGGGGCAGCGACAGGTATGGTCCGCAGAGCACAGTGCGAGACCCTGAGCCCGGCGATGGGCAATGCGCTCCTGCTTCTGTCTCAGAGGAGCTGAGGACTGAGCCTCGCCGTCCAGCACCCTTGGGAAAGTGCACTCCCGGGTGGCCCTCAGGTGTAGGACATGCCGTCCCGGGTCCTCCATGGCCTCCCACCCAACCCTGCGGCTTTTGGTGCGCGTCCAGGTCCTGGGAGCAAGGGCTGGAGGGCGGACCTCCCAGGGCATTCCTGGCTCCCACTCTTGGCTACGGGACCTGTCTGCACGCCCCCCGTGTACTGGTGCACTCGAGGTGCCACGGGTGTGCTCTCACTTCCGCGGGCTCTGTGGCTGGAGAACCAGGGCAGGACAGGTGACTGGCCAGGTGACTCAGGGCGGGAAGGCCAGCTCCTGGGGCTCTGGTTCATCACCCGTGAGACAGGCCTCTCACTGTTCCGTCTCTGAGCCAGAGAGAGGGAGCATGTGAAGGATGGGGAGGGCGGTGGGCCGGAAGGGGCCGTGGACACAGGTGAGGGCAGGGGCTGTGCCAAAGAGGGTGCCCAGCCTGTCCTAGGCAGGGATTGTGTAACCTAGCCACCGACTTCAGGGGGCCCAGAGCCGCAGGGCCCAGAAATGAAGGAGCGACGCATGTGCTTGGCCATCACTGTGGGGTCCTGGGCCTGGCAACACTCCGGAATAGGGCTGGGCTCCTCCTTGCGGTCAAGGTGACCACCACCCCCACCCTACACTCGCTCTGTGCTTCCAAGGAACCTTCGAGGCTGGGACCTCTGAGTGGGGGATGCTGGCCCCCCGAAAGCCCTGGGAGTCCCATGGCGGCCCCGAGCTTGGGACTGTGGGTCTCCGAACAGACAGGGCCACACTCAGGGATTTGGGCCGTCAGACCTGGATGCTTCTCAGTTGGGTCTCTAAGCTCCTCCCTGGCTCTCCGGGTGCTGCTCCTGGCCCTCGACAGCCTGTGTGCCTCCTGCCAGATCCCTCCTGGACCGAGCCCCTCCCCGTATGTCCCTGGAGCAGGCCACCCCTGACGTCCCACGTCCTTTGCCGTGTGAAGCCCGACTGTCTTCTGAAACACAGCCGAGCGCAGGCCATCCCCAGAGAGGGGCCACGTGTCCGTCACAGAACAGGCAGGACAGTCATCCTTCTGTGGCTTGGCTCTTTTGCCATGGTAAGGTCCAGGTGGTGCTCACGAGCTTGGGCACAGCCAGAGAAGGTTGGCCATGACTTGTGCCGTGTCCTGCTGTGGCTGTTCTGTCCCTGCAGAGGCTCGGGGCAGGGGGGCTGGCCAGCCTCAGGGACATCCGCGTCAGCCAGATTCCCAGCATTTTAACCGCATCAGGGAGCCAGAGAGCCACACCTGCCCTCTGGGACGAAGCATGCAGCAGGCCCGTGGGGACCACTCCCTGCCCACCCAGCTGTCCCCCAGGTGACAAGTTTGCCCTTCCTCCATCACCCCCTGTCCTCTGGACACACCCCTCGTGCACTGATGAGCCCCCACTGGAGGCCCCAAATCCACACTTCCCGTGCCCGTCCTCAGGCCGCGGGCTTTGTTTTCCCACGTTGGATCCCCAGCCCCCTGGAGAAGGTTTGCTTCTGTGCCCGAGGGCTGGTCTCAAGTGGGACCTGCTTTCCTACAACAGCACACAGATCCCTCTGCTCTATGCTGGTGAACCCACTTTCTAGCTCCCTGAAGTCCAGACCTAGATTTCCCCATGAGCTTTGCACATCATGGACACTGTTCACATGTATGGCATCTGGCAGTGGACCCTGGCTTCCTCTGGGACCCCACCCCAGTTGGTGTTTGCTGCCAGTCCTTGGCCCTGGTGGCTCTGTGGGCAGACATGTCCCTGGACCCAAGGTGTGGAGGTGAGATGGGGGACAGATTGGCCATGGGGTAACTTAGTGGTGAAAGGTGCTCTGGGATGGCTATTAACGTGCTTATGTGTCTTCTTTAATTCAGCAGGCATCCATTGAGTGCCTACTGTATACAGAGCTCCGTGGCCAGGCCTACTATGCATAAGGCATGTGTGGTGTTTCACCGACAGGGAGCTTGCAAGGTGGAGGGCAGATCTGACTCCTCCTCCCAACGCACCCCTGTCCTGAGCACCTTTAGCCTAGCCCTGGCGCACAGTAGGGACCCTGGAAATAGCCCTTTAATTGGATGGGTGGAAAGACGTGCTCTCATTGCGTGAAGGTGTTGCCATGGTGACCGTTCTCTGGCCGCCCTCTCTCTCCCAGTCTCCAGGGAGCAGGGTCCCCCTGAATCAGCTCTCCACGTGGCTTGAAGGTCCCTGTTGTCACGGGGAAGAAGCCCTTTGGAAGCCCGATCCATCAGAGGAGTCTAACTCCAGGTGAACGTGGCAAGTTCCCTGCAGCTGCGTCCCAGCAGGACAGAGGGACAGGGTGCCCCAGAGCCCCCCAGCTCCCTTCACCTCACCAGGGGAACCTGGAGGAGGCCTGAGGGAGCCTGGAGGTTGGGGGCAGCAGATGGACCTCCACAGACAGGCCCGGGGTGTCCCAGGAAAGCCAGGAGGGGTGGCAGCCCAGGGGTGATGGAGCGTGTGGGTCGGTCCCGCCCCCGGAACAGCACCCTTCCACGGCGGGGTGGGTGGGCTGGCCTTGGCCACGGCTCCGTGGGCAAATGTGCCTCGCACTGACCCTTGGCCTGTCACCATAACCACGAGGTCAGTTCATGGTCCCCGGCATCCCATCAGGACACAGGTGTGTCAGGTGTGTGTGTGTACACACGCATGACGTGTCACATACGTGTGCGCTCCTGCACGTGCAGGCGGGGGTGCAGCGATGACCCCGTTGCTCAGAAACGCCGCTCTTAGAAGCGTTGCGGGATTTGCAAGGTGGAGAGCCATGTCTCGTGTCTGGAGCCCACAACGGGGTCGTAATGATGGTGGAGTGTGCAGGGGGAGGAGGGGGTGAGGTGGGCCTTCTCTGTCTCACCTGTTCCCTGGGTGTTCCCAGGGCCAGGTGTGTGCCGGGCACACAGCCACAGGGAGCCCGGCGGATGGGGCCTCCCGCACGGGAGCCCAGGTCTGGGGGAGAGAGATGCTGAGCCACGAATGTCACACAAGCCATCATCAAATGACCACAGTCATGTGGGGGTCTCCTGTGTGTGGGTGTCCGAGCACGTGGGCCCCTGTGGGGGGGTGGACGGACCTGGGACCTTGGGCCCAGATGCCCTGAACAACTCTGGCCTGAACCACCAAGCTGACCACTTGCCTGCAATCTGGGTACCTTCCCTCAGCTCACGGACCCCAGAGAACCAGTGGTCTTGTCTACACCTGTTAACATTCCTTGCCACACCCGTGCCTCGAGACCTTGGAGGAGCCCGGCAGACCCCTGTGCTCTGGGGGCTCCAGGCTGGTGGTGGTCCCAGTATCCCTTCCAAGGCGTCTGCGGCATGACGAGAGGCCCCACACTGTCCGGCCTCCAGCCCCGCCTGTGCCGAGGCCTTGCCCTATGGGGCGAGCACTCCCTCACCCAGCCTCTCGGAGAACCTGCCCTTCCCATCCCCACCCCTGCAGGGAGGGCTGTCTTCTCTCCCTTGGGGGTCCTGGCCAAAGGGGGATCCGAGCTGCCATCTGCCACATCAGGAAGGGCAGGGCTCCGGGCGGGCCTGTCCCCCTGTCTGCGGGGTGACGGGGGGGCAGCGTGGACAGCCCCCTGGGCCCTTCCCACTCTGACACTGGGAGTCCCGTGGCCACGGGCCAGCCTGACGCTCTGTCTCACTGCAGATGTCAGTGAGGAAACGAAAGCTCCCTGGAACAGGGTGTCTCGCCGTGACTTACTAGATCACCAACAGCTTAATGAGCGGAGGAAACCAGGAGGGTTGCGCGGCTGTGACCATCTCACCTCTTAAATTAGGCATCAGATGGTCAGGAAGGTGTCTCCGAGTAAACAGAATTATCTTGGATGAAGGACCCTCGTGTGGGGGACTCCACGAAGCCGTGGGGACAGCCTGGGCCCAGAGCCTCATGACGACCTCCGGAGACTGTGGGGGCTGCCTGACAGGAAGGGGCTCTGTCCCTCAGGGCGGGCTGCAGCCCCTCAGTGTCACACAGCCCGTGACACAGAGCAGACTCTGTAGGAGGAGGTCTGCTATTTAGCTGTGTGGCCTTGGGCAAGTTACTTCACCTCTCTGTGCTTGTTTCATCTCTAAGGCCTCTGACTCCACTGCCTGTCGGGAGGGAGGATGGTGGGGCGCTGGGCGTGGACTGGGAAGGAATGGGGGCCAGAGCCTCAGGACCACTAAGCCAGAGGTGGGGGAGGGGGCTTGTCCCTGGCCTGGGAGTGGGTGGGGGCCTCAGTGCTCCCATCTGTGTAGTGGGGACCCTAGATGCCACGCCCAAGTCCCCTCCTGCGCCATCGGCTGGAACGTGGGAATCTTCTGTGGCTTCAGTGGCCCTGGGGCCTTGGCTCCACTAGACAGTCTTGGCGCTCTCGGCACAGGTAGGTGCGAGGCTCCTGGTCTTGGTGGGGCCTCTGATCACGGCCATGGAGCCGCCCGCCCGCTGCCGTGTGGAGGCAGAGGGCAAGGATGCTTACGTTAACTTCGCAAAGCCCCACACGCTCTCCACGGGAGATGTGCTCCCGGACTCCTCCCGGATTGCAGACGGATGATTTTTAATAAAGCAGCCTTTTCAGGCTTGGATCACGGGGACTGCAGAGGTGAAGGCAGATGCCCAGCACCCTCCAGGGGTGGGGGTGGGGCAGGCGCAGGCAGCCTCCTCACTTAGAAGACAGTTTGTTGCTTTGATGGTTTGTTTTGTTTGTTTTTTCTCAGGCAGAGGTCTGAGCCTGGGCTTCCCGTCCACTCAGGGGAGCAGGGGACAGGAGGGTGGGGGAGCCTGTTACTGTCTCCTGCGGCCGGGGTCAGTGGGCTAGGCCAGCCTTCCGTGCCCTGGGCTGGACTCCCCAGGGCCGCACCCATGGACTGCTGGCCAGTCACGGAGCCTGTGCCGGGCAGTGGGGGGGATGGGCTCAGCCACGGGGTCTCCAGCCGGGGTTCCGAGCACAAGGACGTGAGTGCTTCCCAGGCAGCCGTGCCCTGAGGAACCGTGACATGAACAGTTTCCACCCAGGTCAACGTAAAGCCGTCCCCAACCCCTGCCACTCCTGCAGGACCACCCGCGGGACCAATGCCTCCGAGGCTCGCAGGACACACCTGTTCCTTCCAGACGGGCCCAGGCCAGGGTCGGTCCATTCGCTCTGCAGAACCAGTGCTCCTTGGAATGTCCTTGGCTCACACCCTCCTCCCCGTGGAGACGGCACCCCAGCAACGGACCTTTGGAGGGTGGTTTCCCGCATTCTCCCTCTTGCGCTGGATCCCCTGGGCGCCCCTCACCCCGGCTGGCCCTGAGCCCTCCCCGGCCTCCCCCAGGCTTGGCCACCATGTCCCCGCTCTGCTCACCCAGCGTGCAGAACACGGCTGCCCGCTGGTTGTGTGTTCTACCGAGAGGCTGTTTTAGGACAGAAAAATCTCGTACTATCTGAACCTCTCAAGCTCCTTGCAAGACAGGCAGAAAAAGGCCACCGACCATAGCGATAGCCAGTGGCTGACGTGCTCTGGCACTGGACTCTCTAGTTCCGTGGTTCGGCCACCCCCGCGGGAGCACTGGGGGGTGCAGGAAGTGAGCTCACCGACCCCAAAGGTGGACAGCGGGGCGCGGTCCTGACGCTTGACACACATCACAGTAAACATGTTGCACGCCGCATTCAGAGTTCGAAGACTGAGGCCCCAAAAGGGGGCAGCTGGCTTCCCCAAAGCACCTGGGTGATTCTGAGGCCTAAGGGCCCAAGCAGGCACGGATGGTGCTCTTTCATTGAAGGGGCGGGGCCAGAGGGTGGGGAGGATGGGCGTAGGGGAGGGGGGAGCGCGCACCACCTGAAAAGGTGGGGGTGGCCTCCAGGAGGCCCCTGGGCCCCCCTCCGCATTCTCTTCTGCCTCACCTGCCCGGTCCTTCCCCTCCACCTCCCATCTATATAACCAGTCTTGGAACCATCCCTACCCCTGAGCCCCAGCCCTGCGTTTCTAGCCCCTCTGCCAGGGTGGGCCAGCCTCAGGAACCCCGCGTGCATGCTCCCTCCTCGTGGGGAAAGAGCTTCGGCCTTGGGCAGCACGCCTGTCTTCTAGCTCCTCCTGTCTTGGCTGATGATGACGCCTCACTCCACGGTCAGGGGGGGCTGACAGTGGGGAGGTGGCGGGCAAGTGGGGCAGGTGGCGGGCAAGCCATCCCAGCACTGGGGACGCCTGTCCAGGGGAAGCTCAGGGACTCCCATCTGGGCCCAGGGTTTCCGAAGTGCAGGCTGGATGTCCTGAGAGGCAGCAGGGGCAAGGCTTGGTCCTGCCAGTGACAACCTGTCTGTCCTTGACGCCCGGCTCTGGGCCGTGCCTCTGATCCTTGATCCTGTGTTTTCCTACCTGCTCAGCACACCAGGAGGGACCCAAGGCCGCCCGCGTCCATCGATCAGACACCAGGAGGGCTGTGTCGGCCGTCATCTGCCTGCGATCTCATTGCTTCGCCCAAGCAGCTCTGTGAATGAATCACTCTGCCCACCAAGAATACACAGAGAGGCCTCGTGGCTTTCTGAGGGTCATGCAGCTGACGCGAGGGGTCTCTGGGGTGCACCTGGGCCTCACCCTAATGTTACAGGTGGGGAAGCTGGACAGCAGAGAGGTGAAGTGATTCGCCCAGAGCCACGGGGTGTGGGCTGGCAGGGCCGGGGGATGGCACGGCTTCCCTTCCTGTGGTCTCCGCCCCGCGGGGGCCCCCCGGGGGGCCTGTCCCTCACCCTGGAGCTCCCCGCCCAGCGGCCTCCTGGCGGGGGGCGCAGTACCGTCTCCGGCTCCCAGGGGGCGCTGAGGCCCCGCGGCTGCTCCCCGCCGCCCGGGTACCCCCTCCGATGTGCGATTGTGCGAGCTCGGGGTGCTGTGTGTTTTCCAATCAATAGAAGGTGCTCAGCCCCTGAGATGTTGCTGCGGCGTCCTCACGCATCTGCATGGGAAGGGTTCCAAGGGAAAAGTCTTTTCCCGTTGGGGGAAAAATGCAAAAGGAGAAAGGAAGACTCCGCCTGACAGATTAGGAGATTTTCCACTTCCCGGCAACCGAACCAAGTGTTTGTGTTCCTGGCGCCCAACTACCCGGGCTGTGAAGGGAGAGCGGGGTGAGCTTCCACAGCCCCAGGCACATCCGGCCTGGAGCCTGCGGGGGAACTATGGGCCTGGCCGCAGGGGCCAGTCCCGGGCCTGGGAGACAGGGGTCCCCCTTGGGCCCCGCCTCCCACTCCCACCTGACCTTGAAGTTCCCCGCTTGCCGCAAGCTCTTGCTACGGCTGCATTGCTGGGACGCTGACAAGGCCAAAGCATTTCATCCGAAACACGGAGCACACCTGCAAGCAAAATGGATTAATATTTTTACACTAATTGGGAGTTTTCAGAGAGCTTTTGAAGTCTGCCTTCCTAATCAGCCTTGGGAGGGGAGGTGGGAGACGAGCCGTACGCGGAGACAGGGAAATGGGAGACCGCAGAGTTGGGGCACGGGAAGGGCCATCGGGTGCCAGCACGGGAAGGGTCTTCTCAAACACCCACACCCTTCGAGGGCTTGGCACCTGGCCCCCGGTTTGTGGAAGCCTGGGCAGCTGGGCCTCCCTCAGGGGCCTCAGGTCCGGTGGACGAGATTTGTGTGGACGACACTCTCGCAGGGGCTGAAGTGGGTGCCCAGCTTGGAGGAAATCCTAGCAACGCTCGTCTGTGGAGAGCTGCTGAATGGAAACCAAGGGAAGCAGCGGGGATCGCCATGGGAGACACAGGCTTCCAGGGCCAGGGAGTGGGGCAGGATTTCCTCTAGCGCAGCAATCCTGGCGGGCTGAAGAGATGCTGGCTGCCGGAAGCGTCTTTTCGCAGACTTCTTGTGTTCCTCACCGAGCTCCTGGGGCTCCTGCCACCGTCTTTCCTATCCTAAGGGCTCAGCTCCCTGGCCTTTCGCTCAGGCCAGCACCTGGCTGTCCTTCCGGGCACCTCACCTCCTCCTTGGTTCTCCCCATCCGTTCCAGCCGCCGCCAAGTCCAGCCGGTTTTATGCTCTGAATCCTTCACTTGTGCCCACGCATCTGCCTCCTCGCCGTGGCCGCCGTCATCCCTCCCTGGGGGCTCAGCTGCTGCCCTCCCCAACGGCCCCTGCCTCCACTCTCCGCTGCACGCCCCGCCCCCCCAGCCCCTGCGCTGTGCAGTAGTCAGGGTCATCTCTGGAACACAGAAATCGGATTGAGTCACTGCCTCACGAAACTGCAAAGCCCACACGGTGCCTGTGAGCCCATATGACGCAGCCCCTGCCCCCTCCCGCCCCAGCGGCTGCCTTGGTTCCTCTAGTTCGGGCACCGCATGAGGTCGGGGCTCCCTCTTCTTCTCCGCTTTATTTATGTCTCAGCCCCTGAGGTGTGACAGTCCCTGGCCTGTACCAGGTGCTCGGTAATACTTGCTGACCGATAAACGGGCAGGCATTTGGGTGGGGTCCTCGGCTGGGAACTGCGCAGGGAGAGGGAGCGGGAGAGCGGAGCCGGCCGGGAGGCTTCTGCATGCAGGGTGCAGGTCCCAGCCCACAGGCGGCCCGGGGACAGCCCGCACCGTTGAGTCCCCGAGGGCTCTCCTCCCGCGTCAGGCTGACCGGCACGGTCTCAAAGCGCTGGATGGTCTGGGTCCAAACCCCTGTTCCGTCTCTCAGGCAGTGTCGCTGTGGACAGTCCCTTCGCCTCTCAGTGCTCTGAGCCTCACAGAGAAACGGTCATAACACACCTTGTCTGTGCTCAGCACAGAGGGGGTTCTCTGTTTCGGGGTCCCCAGGGAGGAGAGGGGCTGGGGGCAGGGAGGCCAGGGTGAAGCGAGGGCTCAGCCATGCAGTGACCAAGGAGACATGTGGAAGGGGAGTGTGCTCTAGAGGTGTTCTGCTCTCCCAGAAAGGGAATTAGTGTGGATGGTTCCCTGGATGCCCCTCCCCCTTCCAAAAACGGCAGCCATGGGTCCCCAGCCTCCTCTTGGCCTCCTGTGTTGGGCCGCACCCGTTCCTAGCAGGTCAGGTTGGGAAGGGGCTGAAGTGGGGCTGACAGGGGCCACAGCTCACCGCCCGTCCCACGTCAGGCCCTGGGGCATGATCTGTTCAGTGGCGGTCTCCCCCACGCAATCTCTGCCCCAGGCTCACCAATCCCAGCCGCACCCTTCCCGTCCAGCAGGGCCTGGGAAGCTTTAGGTGGCCAGCTCTGCTTTGGATGGGATCCAGACCCAGCCGAGCCTGGATTTCCAGGGCAAGCGAAGACCCCAGCCCCCTGGGGAGCCAGCAGTGTGTTCCTGGCCTCCCCAACAAGGCTGTGCTTCTTCAAAAGAGTGGGGAAGACTCCCCCTCCTCCAGCACACCCCCTATCTTCCCTGGGGGACCCCCACCCTGACACAGAGTCACTGATCAAACCTATCCAAGGACAGGGAGGAGTTTCAGGAGGGGCTCGTCATATGGGAGAATGAAAGGAGTGTCCAGAGACCCTCAAAAGGGACTAGAGAGATTAACCTCATTCCGGGGCATCTTCGCACCTTACAAGCGGTCAGGACTTAGGGGGCCTCAGTTTCTTCACCTGCAGCAGAAGAACCAGGCTCAAGGGTGTGTCTTACAGCCTCATGTTCTGACATCCTGCCAGTGTGGGATCAGGGCCGAGCTCCCGGAGGGCCGTCCCCAGCTTCCGCTGTCCCTCTCCCTTGCTCATCTCTCTGTGCAGCCTCCTCCGATGGTTCCCATATCTTTCATCCACCTGTGAGCATAGGCCAGCCAGCCCTCCCTTCCCCGTCCAGAGCAGCCAGCCCAGGCTCCCTGTGTGGGGCCCTAGAGCATGACCTCGAAGCAGCCTCCAGGCCACCGGGCCACAACTCTGAGCTGAAACTAGCCAAGTCAAAATTCCCTCCCCCTCCTTCCTCTTCCCTCTCCCTCGCTTCCTCCTCCAGCGAGAGCCCAGCTCCGTGTTTCCAGGGAATGACTCGCACGTTCGCCTCCCACCGGCGCGGCCAGCTTCCCCGGTCTCCATTCAGAAGGGTCCGGTGCCAGCAGACTTCTGCGATCCGAGGCGCGTGCGGGTGCGGCGGCGGCCGTGCAGGCGCGCCCCAGCCGTGCTCCGTGAGGGCAAGGGCGCGCTCCCTGTAGCCCGCGGCCCCCAGCCCGGCTTGGCGGAGACACCGCTGACCCTCCCAGGCCCGGGCGGGGAACCCGGCCTCGCCTTCTGATTCCAACACACTGTCCGGCCTGGAACCGGCTCCGTTGCCCTCCTGGGCTCCCTGCCCCTACACGAGATGCGCGAGGCTGAGCGGGGAGAGCCGGGCCCGGCCGGGACACCCAGCCGGTCCGGTACCATCTTCTGAACTGACGCCTCCCCCCCCCCCCCCCCATTGCCCCAGGGAACGCACGGGGCAGGCAGTGCGGGACCGGGAGCCGTAGCTCCGCTGCACGGAGCGGGGTGCGGGGCGGGCAGGAGGAGCTGGGGGACGACGCAGTGGTCTTCACCGGCTCGGGTTAACGTGGGGCGTCAGGGCCGCCCCGCTGCCCGCTGCCCGCTGCCCGCTGCCCGCTGCCCGTCTGCCCGCTGCCCGCTGCCCGCTGCCCGCTTTGCTCCCCATCCCCCAGCTCACGTGGCAGTTTGGGGGGAAATTAACAGCCCCTCCTGGAACACGTGACCCAGGCCTCAGCCAATTACGGCAGCACATCCCTACGGCCGCAGGGATTGGCGGAGGGATGAGCACGTGCCCCAGCGGGAGCCAATGAGAGGCAAGGAGCCTCCCAAGCCGGGTTGGGCTGCGGGGACCGGGCCTGCCGGCGCGTGTGCTCCCGAGCCGGTGTCCTGGGCACGCGCCGCTCTCCGCGCCTCCCTGCTCGCTCGTGCCCGTTTCGGGGCGCGCACTGTACCTCGCCCTGCGCTGACGCCTCCCGGCAGGCCCCGCGCCGCCCCGGCCCCCGCCCGCCCTGGCCCTCCCGGTGGCCCTCGTCCCCTCCCGGGCGGCCGCGCTTGGTCGAGCGGCGTCGGCGGGTCCGGGCCTCGCCCGCGGCCTGGAGGCTTCTGAGGGGCGCGGGCCGGACCGGTCCTGTGCGCCGCAGCTTCCCGGCAGCCCCGCGCGGTCCTGGGCTCTGCTTCTCCCAGCGGCAGCGCGCCCGGGGGGCTCCCCGGAGGAGGCTGCTCGCGGCGCCCGGGGCTTGCTCTGCGCTGAGTCCAGGGTCCCGTGGCGCCCCTTCCTCTTCGCAAGGGCTCTGCTGGCCCCTGCAGCGCCCGCCCTCGTTAGGGCCGCGGTGCGCTGTCTGCCGCCCACCGTGTGCGCGAGGCTCGCTGGCCGGGGAAGGGCCGGTCGCCGCTGGTCCTTCCTTCCCTGTCCCCGCTCCGCGCAGTCTGCGGGCGACGGGCAGCCCGTCAGCTCAGTGAGGCAGGACGAAGGCTCAGGCAGAGGCTGGCACCTGCCCCGGCTGCAGAGGGCCGGGGAAGGACAGCGGACAGGGACAGGCTGGGTCAGCGAGGCTGGGTCGGCGACGCCGTGAGCCGAAGGGGACCTTCGGACCAGTGCCGGTCACGTGGCCAAGGACACTGATGTGCTGAAAAGGAAGAACAGAGCAGCCGGGCCGAGAAAGGTGCGGGCAAAGGCATGGAGGTGTGCAAGCGAGGGCCTCCTGGGTGCCGGGGGTGGGGGAGCGAGTGGGGGGGTGGGGACCCAGGGAGAGAGGGAGCAGACTCTAGGGCCGCTGCTGTGTGCAAGTTTGGGGAGGGGCTTCCAGGTGGGGGTGGGGCAGCAAAGAGGATTCCGGGCGGAGGGGGCCCTGGGCGCCCGGCCAGCGTCCACTCGAGCACCTCTGTATCCTCGCTCCTCACACAGAAGCCCCGCTTCCCTCTCTGCACCCCGCGCAGATGGCGCCGGGATGAGCGAGGCAGTGGGGCTGAGGCACGGCTGCCGAGCGCAGGGCTTCCCAGAGACAGGTGCACTCCAGCTGAGCTAAGCTGTCCCCTGAGCAGCAGCACAGAGGGTGGGGGCCAGGGCTGTGTCTCCGGGTCTCGCTCTCCCATGAAGCCGAGGACCTCTGATAGTCATGGCGCAACCCCCACCCTTCCCAGCCTTGGTCTCCTCATCTGTCCGCTCACGAGGCTGGGCCGGGAGGGCTCAGAGTTGAGGCGAGTCTGCCCCAGGACGGTGGGCAGACCCCGCGTGGCCCAGAGTTCCCTCCACAGCACCGGCCTGATCCCCCTGCACCGGCCTGATGGGAGGGTGGGAACAGCCACCCCGTTCCGGGTGGACTGTGTTCCTGCTTACTCTCACTCCATTACAAAGCCATTGCTGAACCTCTCACAGCATCTGCAGAGGGAGTGGGCTTGTTGGGTGAGGTGGGAGGAAGCGGTGCCGAGCTGCCCTCTTTGGGGAAGCAGGACATGGGCGATTTACATATTTATGAAATTTTTTCCATTTTGCCCAGGCCCCATGTGCACTAAGAGATGTCACATCTCATTTTAAGCTGGGAATCTGTGCTCCAGGAGTGACAGCCCCGGGATATCCAGGCCTCGGGGATGATCTCTGGAGGTGATGCATAGCCTTGGCCTGGGCTCCTGCCCCAGGCCTGTGGTGACCAGCTGTGCAGCCCTGGCCAGGGTGCTGGACCTCTCCGGGCCTGGCTTCCCTGTCTAAAATGAGAATAGACAGTATCTATGGCAACTTCTGGCGTGGGCAAAGTTCCCGTGACCTTGGTGTTCGCGTTCTCGTGTCCTTTCCTGGTCCTCTCTTCTTGAGTGTGGTCGGGTCTCGTGACTCACTTCTACAGGAAAGCAGCAAGAGTGACAGCCGGCACGCCCCGTGTCAGGTAAAGGCTGGGACTCGTCTTGCCCTCTCGATCCCTTGCTGTGAGGAAGCTGTTCGCCGTGCGTCAGCCGCTCTTTGGGGGAGCCCACGTCCGTGTCCACGTTCACGAGGAACCACATCCCGCCAACACCATGTGAGAGTCTGGGGCTCTGTGGCCACAGCCCCAGAGGCTGTCTGGACTGTGGCCAGACCGAGAGCCAGCGACCCAGCCAAGGCACACCCCTCACGGATTGCAGAAACCGAGAGGAGATCAGATGTAGAGATTCTGAGTCACTTTTGGGCCGGGCTGTTATGTGGTGGTCAGTCACAGACACGCTGCCCTGGGACTTGACTGAGCAGTGCATGCGAGAACACCAGGAACAGCATTCCCCCTTAGGAGGTGCTCAGAGGAGATGCTGGATTAGTCTGTGAGTCGGAAGGGTGTGTCAGAGACTCAGCACAGGGGAGACTCAGGGCGGGGCCCAGCCCGCAGCAGGAGCTTGCCCAGTCCTAGCGGTGGTGGGTGGGGGCGACGCAAAGACTGTGTCAGCTCAGGCTTGGCGGCACGCTGGGTGCTGCACACCACAGGCCTTGGCCTTCTGGTTGAGTCCTGCCGCCCCGCGGGGGCCCTGGGCTGTGCCCTCTTGTCATGGCAGATGACAGTCCCCCAGTGTGTGTCTTATTGTCTGCCCGCTTTGCTAGAGTCTGTTACCTTTCCACTTTTAATACAGAGGAGGGGAGCCGGTTGCCCCAAAGCGTTTTCGAGTTTGCACTTGTTGAGTTTGGAGGCCGTGCCGAGTGTCCCTTGCTGTGTCCGGGCACCTGGTACGGAGCCTGGGGCTCAGCGGCTACGTGGGGGTATTTGGGGCACGGACACACACGCGGCGGCTCTAGTATTGGAGTCAGACCCCGGCAATTTGACCGGAAGGTGGGCAAGAGTTCCCCCAAATATTCCCCTCTCCTTGCTGATGCCTGAAGTGACCTCCCTTACCCAGAGAGGCCCAGCACCCTGGCCAGGGCTGCACAGCTCCTTTACCATCTCTTTTGGGCTGAAGACAACAAATGCCACTAAAGGCAAAGGGATTCGTCAGTTTGGCTGACACACGGGTTCCTCTGGCCACCCGACCACGGAGAGCAGTGGCTGCTGGTGAGGGTGACCCGCTGGAGAAGAGGCCTAGCCGGCGGGGGCAGGCCTGGTAAGGTGGCAGAGCCCTGACGCACCCTCAGATACAGGCCAGATCGTCCCCTGTCCCTCCTGCCTGGAAGGCCTGACCGGACAGTGTGGGCAGCTTGGAGCCACGGCTGGGGCTCGCTCTCGGCCCGCAGAAGGCTGAGGTGGGGCGTCTGCCGTGGTGAGGCCCCTGGGACTTCCTGCAATGGTGGGCATGTCCCCTCTGCCCCTCCCCGACGGTGGCCACGTGTGCCTGTTGATCTCCTGCAATGCGGCTCCTGGGACTGAGGGACCGATTGGAGTTTTACCCATTTCTATCTCCTTTAAATTGAAATTTGAATAGCCATGGGTGGCCAGTGCTTCCCTATCGAACATGGCGGGTCTAGAACGAAGACAGTAATCTGGGGGCTGCCCGGTCTTCGTGTCTGCAATCAGATCTTTCCAAGAACACTAAAAATAACCCTTAAAAAAGAAGGACTACTGAGCGAGGAATCTCGCTGGGCTGCGAGGGGTGGGGAGGGGCTGAGGGCCTCCCATCCGTCAGAGAGATTTTGCCATCTGTCCAGGAGACTGCTTGAGGGGAATGAAAATTCTTGACTCATTCCTATTTTTAACAGTGTTTATCTTCAGATCCAGGAGACGCCGAGGGATAAATCTGCAATGAACGCGCCCCTTCTGCCCCACGGGTCTTATTTATGGGGATCGGGCTCTGCCCTGGACCCCAGGAACCGGTGCTTCTGGAAGCGAACAGGGTGGTGGGCAGAGTGCCCCTTGGTGTGACTGGCAGACACCTGCCGGGTCCCGGCCTTGATGGGCTCATCGTGGTCATGCTACCTGTTTCGCCAATGCCAGCACCCACTCCTTTGTCGCCGTGGCCCCAGATGGTAGGCCATCACGACCCATGCCAGAATAGCACCCCGCACACAGTCGCTGCACCAGGCCACCACGTCTTCATCCAAATTACCGCGGCTGCCAGGACCATCTTCCCTCCATCAGCTGGGCCCAGCCCTGGGGCCACACAGAGAAAACCCGAACACCCGCCTTGGGAGCCCTGTAGAACCAGGGCGCGTCCCTGGGATCCTGGGGATGATGCACCTAGACTGGGCCGGAGGGAGGAGTGGGTGGCAGGCCAGGAGAAAGCCAGAAGGACAGTGTCTCAAGTGCCGTCCCCCTGCACCTGCTCCCCAGCCCCGGGTCCGCTCCCATGTCTGGCTTCAGCAGGAAGACCTGTACCGACAGAGCCTCCCCAGGGGATACCTCAGGTGGCCCAGTGGTCCCACAAGCTCTGTCCCTGAATCTGTGCTATGTCAGGCTGATGGCCATGAGCCTGGCTCTGGAGTTCCAGGCTGGGTGGACCCTGACGTCACCACCGCCCGGCCGTGTGGGCAAGACAGTCGTGCTCCCCATGGAGATAGAGCATAGAAACTCCTTTCCGGGCCGAGGCGAGGGGTCCTACTCCAGAGACTGTAGCAAGGGGCCAGACTCGTGCTCAGCAAGGACGAGGGTCCACGTGACAGGAGCCTGCCCGTGGACGTGGGGAGTTGAAGCCGCAGAAGCTGGACAGCACCTGGCTGGTCCAGCTCGGGTAGGTCAGGCCACCTGCCCAGGTCAACAGCTAGCAGGCCGCAGAGGGCCAGGGGTCCTGGAGCTGATGGAAAGCTTCCTTCCAGGGAAGCTGCCTCTGGTGCCTGTGGTGGGGGACAATCTCCTGGGTGCAGGTGAGACCCAGGAAGATGGGCAGCCACCGAGCTGGGTGCCCAGATCCCATGCTCTGGGCCCAGCACTCACACATGGGCTGAGCACTCCCGGCAAGTGGCTGGGGTCCTCCCCACCCCAATTCCTCAGGATCAACGAGTGCATGACCTCAGGGTCACCTGTGAGTAGTATGTGACAGACAGGAGCCCCAGAGTTTAAAGGGCTGTCTCTCTGGGCTTTAGGGAGTCAGGGGGTCTGCTGGGGTCAGGAGGAGCCCCTTTCTGTCTGGGAGGCTGCTTTTCTGGTGTCCCTCCTGCCCCCTTCCCCGGCAGACGGACTTCAGGACGGCTGCAGCTGTGAACTAGCGGTGTTTGTCCTGTGTGGACACTAGGCTGGGCCCTGGCTCTGGGAGCTGCTGCTGTCCCTCCCCGTGCACGGGGAGACAGGGCCTTTCCTGGCCCTCATTCACGAATGGGCAAACCGAGGCCCAGAGAGATGGCTGGGGCAGGGTCCTGTAGCTGCTGTGAGGCGTGGTCTTCCTCTGCTCCCGACCCAGTTCCCGCAGCCCATGTTGGGAACACGGCATTCCCAGACGGGCTCATTTCACCCCCTCCGCCACAGGCGAGATGCTCTGTTATTACCGAGTGCGGGTGACCGCCACACAGCGGCGGGGGCGCGGCGGGCTGCAGAGCTAGGAAGTGGGGCCTCGGGACCCATGCTGGGCGGTCTGGCTCCAGCACCAGCCTCTGTGTCCGTGTGCCCCAGCCAGGAGGGAGCCCTGAGGACCTGGAGGGCATGGGGCAACCACCTACAAGGATGGAATTTGCAAGGTTTCGGGGCATGGCACCCAGGATCTGGTCCTGTCTTGTAGTTGGGGTTAGGGCTGGCGTTAGGGTCTGACAGGGATGCAAGCCCTCTATCAGACGGCTTCTGCAAAGCTGAATCACTTCTGGAGGGGCAGAGAGAGCCGTGGGGCCCCAGGAGAGTGTGGTCCTGCTGCTTGGGGCCTGGCAGCCCCAGGGGTATGGGGAGTCAGCCCCGAGCTGGCCCTTGTGTCGAGGGAAGGAGCCAGGAGGCTTCCAGGCATGGACAGGCTCCTGTCCCTGGGCTCCTGCTTTCTGGGGCTGCTTCCCTGCTTTGGGGTGGTGTGGGAGGCTGCTCAGGGATATGCTTCAGCCCTCTCCTCCAGGGGCCCTGGGCCCTGCTATCTGGGTCTGGGAGATGCTCCCAGCCAGACCTCGCAGCAGCTCCCCAGCACAGCTCCTGGGCACCGTCTCTACCCTCCCAGGGTCTCCAGAGCCCCCTTCTGTCTCCTTGGGGCTGCCCCCTCCCCGGTTCCAACCTAGGGAGCAGACCCACAGCCACTGCCTCCTCCGTGTCTGGGTGCCGGGGGAATTGCGTCCGGCAGTCTAGCTGCTCTGGCTCAGATGCGGGGGAGCGGGAGCTGACTGCCGACCCCGAGGCCGCCAGCGGTGACGCGGAGACTGAGTGAGGGAGTGAGTTCTCCAGCATGACAGCCGCTGGATGCTGGTGCTTTGATGCATAATTGCTACTTTCCTGCCTGCCGGCCATTCAGAGCGGGAAAGAGAAAGCTTCCTTCATTTTATCTCGGGCAAAGCTGGTAGCCTTTTCTGAGATCACAGTGAGGGCGGCAATTAGACCCCAGCCTGGGGTCTGCGTGGCAGTGCGGAGGGCTGGTGCACCGTCCGGGCTCAGCAGCGCAGGACAGCCTCCCTGCCGCGTGCCCCAACCCTTCCCTCGGGCAGTGTCTAACTCTCAGGAGGGAAGCAAGGGGCTGGCTTGGCCGGGAAGGGTCTTCAGGCGACGGAGTCCTTGCTCTGCCCACCCCTGGGCCTCCCTTGGCTGCCCTGTGGCCTTGTGCCTCCACGTCTGCCGCCCTCTGAGCCTGCCCCGCCTCCAGGCCTGTCACAGGTGAGACCTGACTCCCCGCCTCCCGGCCCCGCCCCTTCCTGCCCCTCCCATCTCCGACGGGGCGTGGGGCTCTGGTGGCTCCCCCCCCCGTTCTGCGCCTGGCACGGAAGGGCATCCCTGCAGGTCTCCCTGGGACTCTGGGGGGTCCTTCCGCCAGTGGGTCAGGGTGGCAACTCGGAGCGTGGACCCCAGACTCCCGCGGGCTCTTCTCACACCTGGGCCCTACTTGCGTCCTTGACCTGCTTCTGTGCTCCCGCTGCTCAGCCTGTTCCGTTGACCCCGGGCCTTGGGGCCTCTTCCCTGGGGTGTCAGCACCAAGGCCTCCTCCTGGTGCCCTGCCATCAGCCCATGCCAGCCACCGGCCCCTCCAGCACCTGCCCATCACTCCCTGAATGTCTCCATCCCATTTTTACTTATATCACCTCATGAAGCTCTGGAGGACAGGAGTGTCACCTCGTTCCTGGCAAGAGAGAGTGGGTGGTGCATGTGAGTGTCCCCCCGGGGCATGTGAGCTGACACACAAGGGCAGGGGGCCACGTGCGAGTAGGCTGCGCCCACCCTACCGTCTTGGCTTCAGGACCCATGTCTTCCTATCTGCTCTGAGGGCGAGTCCTCCCAGTCTGTGGTGAGCCGAGGCCTGACTCTGCCCAGGAGCCTGCTGGGCTGTCCAGGCAGGAGGGCAGCGGGCACTGTTTGGAACGATCCCTCCCAGGAACAAAGAGAAACACACAGAAGGGAGGTGTGCGGGGCTGGCATGTGGAGGAGTGCATGTAGTCTGTGGGCTAAGGGGCATATGCAGGCAGCCCGAGTCTGAAAATGAGGCTGTGTTGGGCAGGATCTTGGGGACCTCCCAATAGCCCCTGCAATGTGGACTGGGCGTGCATTTGTTCACTGATGTCATTCAGGAAGCATCTGCTCTGACGCAGATGCTCTGATGGGGCCGGAGACCCAGCCATGAAGAAGGCACAGCCCCCTGCAGGGGAGGGAAGACAAGCAAACAGTGGCCCAAGTGTGCACAGCCAGTTCAGTTCCGCTGAGGAGAAACATGGACCTGGCTTCCTGGAGGAGGTGACATCTACTAGAGTTATACAACATGAGGTGAGGAGGGGCTCTGGAAGGAGCAGAGCATAGGGGAAGGAATGGAACAGGTGGGGCTGGTGGGAGTCCGTGGAAATGGGGAGGGAGGAGTCTGCAGGTGGGTAGAGGCTGGTCACGGCAGGCTAAAGAAATACGTTAAATGTCTTTCAGGAAAATGAACAGAGCAGTGAGCAGCCGCAGCTACAGGGGCACTGGGCTCAGGGCTCAGAAATGGGCAGTGGGGGCTGGATGCTCGGCTCCCACAAGTAAAAGGCACTAAAGGTCTCCATGGGACAGCAGATCTGGCCGCCTTCTCAGCCTGAAGCTGGGGCTGCTCCTCCCTGTGCCTCCTCCCCTGTAAAAGGCAGCAGCAAACAAACAACAAGACCAAACGTAGCTGCCTGGGGCCACGGGGGGGGGGGCGCTAAGGGAGGCAAATTTGGTTCAGAGAAAGACTCCACAAGGAGCCCAGCCCCAGAGACTAGGAGGGGACCTGAGGAACAGAAGCCTCTGCTGTCAGGACCCTGGCTCTGTAGTTCTGCGGGGGTGCCCCAAAATTCAGATAGTGAGAGAAGAAGAAACATGGTAAGAGCAAAGTCAGATGAGTGAACAAGACCCCGCCCCTCTCTACGGGCCGAAAAAGCAAATTCCAAAATGTGCAAAGAATGCAATGCTGGTAAAGGCAGCTAAGATCTGGAATGAGCGACTCTGGACAGGACAGATGGGGATCCTGTGCTGTCCCAAGGGTTAGAGGGAATGAGGTGGGGGCACTGCAGAGGGTTTGCAGGGCTCAGTGACTGAGGAGGGGTGGGAAGGAGGGTCATGGATGTGTTCTCCGTGTCTGGCTTGTGAGAGAGGCAGCAACAGAGGGCTAGGTGTGAGCGGGAGGTTTGGTTTCCACCATGTGGCTACCTTCCCGCCCCATTCCTGGTACTTCCTTCCGATAGGAAGACCCGAATGATATTGGGAAATCGGGAAAAATAACTAGAGTCTGCTTTTTGCCTTTCTCTTGGGACCATTCTCGGTCCTCCTTAGGGTACCTCTTTCCCAGTGGCCTGGTGGGGGGACCATGCTTCCTGTAACAGGGGCTGGAGTCTGCTTACGACCAGACAGCAGCCCCAGCAGCCCCACGGTGCTCTCAGCCATCTTCACCCTCCAATTCAACCCGTCTCAGCAATAAAGATGATAGTTTGGTCTCTATTTAAAAAAACAAAAAACAAAAAACAGAAAAACTGAGTGAAAATATCAACAACAGGAATGTGAATTCACTCAGATAAAATTAATTTTATAGGACAGTCTGAGGAAGACTTATGTTCAGGTTATTTACAGAGATTAATGAAGTTACAATTCTTATTAACAATGAAAAAGAAATTATGGGGGGGGGTGAAGCCAGAAAGAAACAAGATCAAATGGATATGGATAACCAAATAAAAATCCTGGATATAAAAAAAGAAAGAGTCATCAAAACTGAATGCCATAGATGCCGTAAACCTCAGAAGGGACATAACACTGAGAGGAGTAATGAGTCGGTTGCGGGTGCTGGAGCTCACCGATAGCACATCACAGACAAAGAGACACAAATGAAAAAGAAGTCAGCAGGTTGGGGAAGAGACTGAGGCCCTACCACTGGATGGCATAGTAGAGAAATATGCTTTGAAGAGATAATGGCTGAGAATTTTCCAGAAATAAAGAACCACACCAGTGCTCAGTTTGAATCGCCCTCAGAGAAACTGAGCCAGATAAAGATGTCTCGTTCAAGGCACATCGTTGCGATAATTAAAAATACAAAGGATTAGCCAGCAGTCTTCAAAGCCACTGGAAGACTTCCGCTTCCAACAAAGACACAATAACAGGGACTGGATTTACTCCCACATGAAACGAGCCCTGAATTAGAAATAACATGGGACAATGGCTTTCGTTACACTGGGCATCAGACAGTGAGACACAGTGGCCCCTGAGACATGAGAGACTAATGAGGAGAGCCCTAGCCTTGTCCCAGCTTGCAACCCTGAGTCTTTGGGCCACAGCAGAGGATGGGAACTCAAGCAGATCCTGAGTCGAGTAAGGGGACAAAGAACCCAAGAGAGTTCTCAGAAGGGTCAGCGAGGAGAAGCTGCACAGAGAGGGGGGTCTGGGGGCTGCAGAGGGTCCCCTTGAGCACTCAGCAAGTACTACTGAGCACGCGTGTGTGATGAAACTAACTGAAGCTCGATGGGATGAAATCGTGCCTAACACTCACACCAGCCAGGCTGGAGCCCTCCTGTTGGGTAGAGTGCACACGAGGGCCTTTCCTCAGGTGTGGGGAACAATCAGCCATACACCGAAGACTTCTCTCATCCTGTCCAACAGCTTTAAAAGCAAGACCTGAAAATATCTAACTGTTTCTAGGTAACTTCACTGCATCCCAGAAGAAAGAGGAAACATATTTATAGGAATATAAAAATACCTGGCACCCAACAAAATAAAACTTATCGTGTCTGACATTCAATAAATAGCTACCAAGCATGAAGCCAAGTTGGAAAATATAACCTACAACGAGGAGAAAACAGAGTCAATCAAAGTCAATCTAGAACACGGTGTTAGAATTAGGTGTTATTAAAGCAGAACGCGAATATGTATGTGTGTTCAAAAATTTAGGTAGGAATAACTAATTAATATACATAAATTTTAATAAAAGGAACCAAAAACTTCAGCGGACACATAAAAGGTATAAGAACAGGACACAAATCAAACTGGTAAATATGGAAATTCAGTGTGTGAGATAAAGGCACCATGTGGGGCTAACACAGATTTGGGCGGCAGCAGAGAAGATGAGTGAGCCTGAAGATGTAGCAAGAGAAACCGTCCGAAATGAAAATGAAAGAGGAAAGATAAATTTTTAAAAAATATGAAGAAACCCTTAGTGAGCTTTGGAACAACCTCAGTGGCCTATAGATATGGAATTAGAGTCTTCTGAAGGAGGAACCAGTAAAATTATCTAGAGAGATAATAGTAAAAGAAAATTTCTAAACGGGTGTAAAAAAAAACACTTATAGGGCGCCTGGGTGGCTCAGTTGGTTGAGTGACTGCCTTCAGCTGAGGTCATGATCCTGGAATCCTGGGTTTGAGTCTGCATTGGGCTCCCTGCTCGGTGGGGGGTCTGCTTCTCCCTCTGACCCTCCCCCTCTCATGCTCACTCTTCCTCATTCTCTCTCTCTCTCAAATAAATAAAATCTTTAAACAAAACAAAACAAAACACGTACAAATTAGATTAAATTTCAGGGCATTAAAACATCTAAAAGGGTTTAAGTCACATGAAGTATGTTTTCTGACCACAATGGAATTACTACAGTAAATACCAACTATCTGAAATATCTCCAAATCCTGGATAATTAAGTCAGTCACTCATAGGGCATGCATGGGTGAAAGAAAATAGTAAAAGGGAAATTAGAAAGTATTTTGAATCAAATTCATATGAAGATGGAAACCACAGAATTTTGGGAGCACCATCGTAGCAGTAGTTGGAAGACTTTGTAGTAATCGTTGCCTACATGGGGAAATAAGAAAGGTCTGAACTCAGTGCCTCCAGATTTCACCCTAAAAGAAGGGCAGATTAAACCCAAAGTAAGCAGAAGAAATGAAGTGATAAACAGCAGATTGGAAAGCAATGAAATAGAAAATGTGAAAACACTAGAGAAAATAGCTAAAATCGATGGCTAGTTCTTGGAGAAGATACATTGTGTTTATAAACCTCTCAGCTGACTCATTAGGAAAGGATGAGGTAAGACAGAAATTACATCAGGATTCTAAAGGGTGTATCACTACAGATCCTACAGACATCAAATTGCTAGTAAAGGCACCTCACAAACCAATTTTCACCAATAAAATTGGGAACTTAGATTAAATGGACAGATTCCTTGAAAGATACAAACTCACTGAAGAGGAAATGACACAAAGAGCCTACATTTATTAAGGAGATTGAATTTTTGATTAAGCACTTTCCCGCAAACAAACTATAGTCTCAGATGGCTTTTCTGGTGAATTTTAACAAGCACTTGGGGAAGAACTAATGTCAGTTCTCTGCGAACTCTCAGAAAATTGAAGAGGAGGGAATACTTTCTGCTATGGACTGAATATTAGTGTCCTCTCCGAGTTCATATATTAAGGCATCATGCCCAAGGTGATGGCCTTTGGAGGTGAGGCCTTTAGGAAATGATTAGAATGTGACGATAGATCCCTCATGAATGAGGTTAGTCCCCTTTCAATAGAGACCCTCACGCAGCTCCCTTACAGAGACCCCTTCTGCCACGTGAGGACAGTAAGAAGGCACCAGATATACACCAGGAAGCAGGTCCCCACCAGACACTAAACTGGCTGGTGCCTTGACCTTAGGTGCCCGGCCTCCAGAACTGTGAGAAGCAAATGTTGTTTGTGAGACCCTCCCCCCAGTGTGTGCTATTTTGTTATAGCAGCATGAGCTAAGACGCTCTTCCCAGCTCATTCTGTGAGGCCAGCATTGCCCTGATACCAGAACCAGACAAAGATATTGCAAGAAAAATAAAGGCACAGGCCAATCTCTCTTTTTTTTTTTTTTTAAAGATTTTATTTATTTATTTGACAGACAGAGATCACAAGTAGGCAGAGAAGCAGGCAGAGAGAGAGGAGGAAGCAGGCTCCCCGTTGAGCAGAGAGCCTGATGCGGGGCTCGATCCCAAGACCCTGGGATCATGACCTGAGCCGAAAGCAGAGGCTTAACCCACTGAGCCACCCAGGTTCCCCCAATATCTCTTATGTACACAGATGTGTAAGTTCTAAATGCAATCGTGTCAAACCAAATCCAGCAATATGGAAGAAAGTTCACACATCCCGGCCACGCGGAGACCACCCACCAGGAGTGCAAGGCTGACTTAACGTTTGCAAGTCAGTCAATTTAATGTACTGTATTAACAGACTAAAAAAAGAAAAACTACATGATTGTCCCAAGAGCATTTCACTGAAAAAAAAAAAAGTATTTGACAAAATCCAACACCGTTTATGAGAAACTGTCAGCAAATAAGGAATAGAAGGAAACCCTGCAACGTTATAATAGGCATCTCTGAAAAACTTGTACCTAGCATCTTTCTTAGTGATGAAAGGCTGCATTTTTTTTTTTTTTGCTAAGATGAGCAATACCGTGTTTATTCTCCTCACTTCGACGTAGCGCTGCCATGAAGTCCCCGTCAGAGCAGTAAAGCACAGTGTAGAAGTCAGAGTCCCAGAAACCAGCAAGGAGAAGGCAAAACTGTCTTTATTCACAGAAAACATGATTTTTTTGGTAGGCAAACCTAATGGCGTCTACAAAGCACCAGAAAACAAGGCCCCGCTGGCTGATGCCGGAGCCAGCCCTGTCGCAGGGAACAAGACCGGTGCACAAAAACAGTGGTGTTTCCATGTCTGAGCAAGGAGAGTGGGAAGCTGGACTTGAAGACCCCAGTGTGAAAAGCATCAAAGTTACGAGACACTTAGGAGCAAATCTGCTAAGAGACACGAGAGACCCGAATGCTGGGAAACCAGGAGACATGGCTGAAGGAGACATCGGACCGACCGGGTGAGGTGACACGCCGCTGCTCACATGCCACAAGGTCCAGGACTGCGAAGACCTTCCGTCTCATAATCGGTCTGTACGTGCGGTGCGACCCCGATCAAAATCGAAGCAGTGGTTTAAAAAAGAAACGGGCGGATTCTGAAATTCACATGAAAGTGTGAAGAGCCAAGAGTAAGGCAAACCACCGCCGAACGGGAAGACTGATTAGACGGGACCTGGTTGTTCCAAGACGGAGAGGTTCGGCCTGAAGGCAGACAAACCCTCCAAGGGCGCAGGAGAGACGTGCACATTCCAGGGCCTACGCTTCCCTCCAAGGTACACCAGCAGTTTGGAGGACAGGATGGGCTTTTCGACAAACGGTGCTGGAATAATTAGGCATCCAGATGTCAAAAGGAAAAAAGAAAATCAGTCTATTCTTTGTACATAAAAATTAATTCGAAATTGGGGCGTCTGAGTACATGCATCCAGCTCTGGGTTTTGGCTCAGGTGGCGATCTCAGGGTCATGGGATCGAGCCCCACATTGGGCTCTGTGCTCAGCGCAGAGTCTGCCTGAGACTCTCTCCCCCTTCCCTGTCCCTCAGCCCCTCCCCCATTCGTGCTCTCTTTCTCGAAGCCAAATAAAATCTTTTTTAAAACATTGATTCAAAATGGACTATGAGCCTAAATCTGAAGGAAACATTGACAGCTCCTACAAGAAGCGTGGGAACCGCCTTTGTGACCTCCCGTCGGGCAGAGATATCTCAGCCTGAACACCAAAAACGGTACAAACTCCATCAAGATTCTGAATGTCCACTCCCTGGAAGACGCTGTGGACTGAATGAGAGCACGAGCCACGGAAGAAATGATCTGTACGTCGTGTACCAGAGAGAGGAGTCCTATCCGGAACGCACAGAGAACTCACCGTGCTCAAGGAGACAAAAACGCACGGCCCAGTACAGCCCTGGCGGGAGATCTCAAGAGACAGGCGGCCAGCTTAAGTTGGTGGCAAGGCAAGACATGCATGCGAGTCCCAGTGAGGTCTCCGCGTGCACCTGCTGGAACGGTTACAGCGAAAAAATCCGTCCCATCAAGCGCTGGCGAGGACAGGGGTCAGCTGACCCTCAGGGGCCATGGCTGGGGACGCATGTGGGGTCGGCCCCTCGGGAAGAGCAGTGGGACGGTCTGCTCGAGGTTAAACGCACCCCCACCGCAGGATCCAGCACTCTTCCCCCGGGGAAAAGAAGCCTGCGTCTAAGCCGAGACTTGCTCGCGAATGTTCACAGCAAACTGGTTGATCAAAGCCGCAAACGGGGAATGCCCGACGTCTGCCGGTGCGTCTGGGTGGCTGAGCACAGTGGCAGGTCCCGCGTGGGGCAGCTCAGCGCGGCCGCGAGGAGGAAGGAAGTCCCGACTCGAGCGAGGGGCACCTCCACATGAGTGTGCTGCGTGGGGGCGGCCGGACGCCGAGGGATCCCGCGTCAGCCGCTCGCCCGCGGGGCAGGGGTCTCGGCGCGGATAATCCAGAGTATCCGGGACCTGCAGGACACCTGCAAGAAAAAGGCAGACGATCCTCATGGGAAGACGGACACGGAGTTTGGAGTCAGTTCCCAAGAGAGGAAGCAGAGTGGCAAATGTACACGGAGGACGCTCAGTGTCGCTGTTCCTTGGGGAACAGCCCGTGACCCCGAGACCAACCCTGCACACCAGCTGCAGCCACGAGGAGTGTGCCCGCAGCGGAGATCCGGGCGCGGGGCCCGGGCCTCTGAGCCGCCGCCGTGTGAGGGCCCTGGCACCACCACGCAGAGAGCAAGGCTCCCGGGGAAGCTGCTCACGGCCTATGCCCAGCCGTGCTGCTTCTAGAAAGTTCCCCACGATACACACAGAGGCATGTGCGCCCGGCCATGAGCGGAGGGTGTGCCGACGCCTGCCTGGTCAAGAGAAGGCCTGGGGTGGGGCCCTTAGCCCTGGAACCAGAGCCGCCCGGTCCGCGGGCTTGGCTCTCCGACACAAGAGCTGAGCGCCGCCTCGCACGCTCTTTATGTGACGTGTGAAACCGCGCTGAACAGCCTGGCGTACTGTTTATGGGGACATAAAAATGCAGTGACAGTAGACAATGCCAGCGCGCGATAAACATCTACCTCCTACCGGCGGTTGTCTCTGGAAGGGGACGCAGGAGGCCAGATGGGGGAGGCTGTGACAGCCCAGCACCTGGGGTCCTCCCGAAGGCCAGACCTCTAGCCAGGGGCCTGGGGTGCCTCCTGGAGGAGGTGGCAGTTGCCTGGGGCCGAGCCCAGAGTGGACGGAACAGAGCAGGGCAAGGGGTTCCCTGGGAGGAGAGATTCCAGGTGCAATTGCCTGGGGGCGGGACACTGGACACCTTGGGGACAGCAGGCCAGGTCAGGTGACGCACGGGGGGGGGGGGGGCGCTGAGGTGTCCCCAAGGACTTGGAGTTTGTCCTGGAGGCCAAAGGAGCCCAATGTAAGGATGTGGAAGAGGAGGGGATGAGGGCTGCTGCTCAGGCTGGCTGCTGGCGTCTCCACCCCGGGGCCCTCTCTCCCGTCGGGCACTGCAGCTGGCCACACAGCCATCTCCACTACATGCATGAAACTGTGGTCCTTGGCGGCCTGCTGTGGGCGAGCTTCTCCCTAAGACCCTGACTGGGCAGTGGGGCTGCCCGCTCTCTGGGCACTCTCCTCTTACTTCCGACGGAGACAAGTTCCAGGTTCGAATCCCACCTGCCCGCCCAGGCGAGCGGCACACGGGGATGGACAGTGCAGGGGGACCCGGCCGAGACCGTGAGGGACTGCTGTCCGGCCTCCCCATGGCTCCCACTGCTGATCAGGGAGCTGCCTTCCCCTCTTGGCGCACCCTGTCCCCGGGCCTTGCCAGACCAGGCTGGAGGATTCCGAAACTGGTTCCCACCCCACACCTTCCCCTGGGCACCACCTCTGATGCACTTGTCACATGCGAGTGTCCCCCTAAATGTTTCACTGTTCTCGGAGCTTCTGTTTTCAAATCTTCTTAGTCTCTGGCTGTTTCCAGTTGATGCTGCTTCGGGGACCCTCCCCTGCTGTGAGTGGAAGATGCCGCCACCCCTGCTGCCGCCCCTGCCCAGCACCCAGCACCGTGCTTGTGTGTCCCCTCCCGCCGACCTCCCAGTGCCCTGCGTTGCCGCTTGGCGTCGGTGCTTGGAGGTTGGGGGCCCCTGGTGGTGTGGCCTGATGGCAGAAAAGTGGATCCTCCTCCTCCAGGCCCCAGGAGGGTCTCCACAGGGCTGGAGCTGGGTCAGGAGCCCCGCCCCCACGCCGGGCAGCGCTCCTCCCAGGGCTGCCGTCCGACAGGTGCACCTGTCCCATCTGCCCTGTGCTCCTCAGGGGCCCACAAGCGCGGTCGGACGTTTCTGTCTTCACCGGCTGTGCAGGGACTCCCAGCGGCGGGTGTCTGCCTCAGCCTTTGCTTGTTCCTCAGTTGTCTTAACCCTTGTGTTTTATAGAGAAGGCGGCTCGGGCTCCCTGAGGGGTGGGGTGGCCCGGGATCACGGCCATCAGATGCAGGGCCAGACGGGAGCCCCTTCTGGACACCCAGCACCTCTCCTGCCCCTCCCCCCACCAGCCAAGGGGCCCGCGGGGCACGCTGGCTCCCGAGCGTGCTGTCCTGCCGAGCTGTCACTCAGGCTGTGTTATCTGCTGTTGCAATATATTATTGCTGGGACCCCCACATGTTAGAGCTCAGTGTCAGCAAAAAGACCACAGAAATTCATTTATTATTAACTTATGATAGATGTAAGACCGATGGTGCTGCAGGCTCTGGGCTTGGGGGACATGGGGAAAGCATGGCCACGATTCAAGGCCACCTGCCTCCCTCCCGCCCCCCACCCTGCCCGGCCATGGAGGTAGGGGCCGGCTCGCAGGCTGGAAATGAGCAACCGGGAAACTAGCATCCCTGTGGTGCCTGCTGGTCATCCCCGTGCCACAGGCCCACCGCCGCGTCTCATGCCCGTGACGGCGAGGCCTCAGGATGGTGACACTAATCCCAGGAGGGCAAGTGTCCTCAGACCGCCCCTGTTGACGGGAGCCGCCAACCCTGAGAAGCCTTGCTGTCCTCACCCCATTCCTCAGATGAGGGAAGTAGAGGCTGCCAGCTCCCTGCTCCTCCCAACCCCGGACAGCTGCCTTGAGGTGCACAGCATCAGGGCCCACCAAACAGGTGACCTTGTCTCCAAGTTGACCCGTGGCCTAGGTGAGGAGACAGGGCTGGAGCCAGGCAGTGTCCGTTCAAGGTCACCTGAGGGGGTACTGAAAACAGTCCTCTCTGCCTCGTCCGCCCCAACACCACCCGCCTTCAGGGCAGGTGGGCCTTCTGCTGGGCTCCTGAGCCAGCCCCTATCCCGTCACTCTCCATCTGATGGGCCACACTCCCCTCCAGGTCCCGAGAAGTCGGCCAGGCTGGACTGTCTGTCCTGGTCCCCGCACCTGCTGCAGCCTGCCCGAGCGAGGGCCCTCGGCCGGGACAGGGCGGCAGGAGCGTTAGGCACACCTGAGGCGGCACTGGGGCTTCATCTGCCCGAGGCCACCTTGGTCCCAGGATGGCTCCTGGAGTCCTCCTGCTCTGCTTGGCTCCTGCCTGCCCCAGGAGCTGCTCCCCGAGCCCCGGCGGGCAGGGGGTGGTGGAGGCGGCACAGGGCTCCTGCAAGGAGGAACACTGTCCCTGAGTCCCCACCCTGGTCTCCGTCTCTGGGCTAGGCTGTGGGGGAGGGCAGGAGTGGGCACAGGGCTGGAGCTACTGTGAAGACCAGACACTCGCCAACTGAGATAAATGCCTTCTTAATGTTCTGTTTGTTAAAAAATCAAAATACATGCGGAACTATCCCCATGGAGTGAAACACCATTTTAAATGAGCACAGCATCCGGGGGGGTCAGAGGGAGGGGCCGCGCGTGGTCCTTGTTTAGACATGCAGGTGTTTACTCCTCCACGGGTTCTGTACTGTGAGTTTTGTTGTAAAATGTTGCATCAGGAGGTTGTTTATGTGCATTTGCTGAGCATTTTTGTGTTTGACTCTCTGGGTCCCAGCTCCATGGGAACCCAATCTTTATTTATTTAAACTTTATTTATTTAAACTTTAAACTTCTATTCACCTTGGCTTTTTTTGCATTGTTTTTTAAATATTGCCTTAAAATAGTATTTGTTTCAATTGCTGAGTTTCCTGGCACCCCCTCAGGTTCTGCGTCGGAGGTGAGGGCCTCACTTCCCAGCCCTGGGAGAGCGGGGCAGGTCGGCTCTCGGCTACCAAGGCCGGACAGACCCAGGGCGTCGCCCTCCAGCGAGGCGGGAGCCCTGGTCCTGGCTGTGCACTGCGCTCTGGCCTCCCCCCACCCGGGGAAGCGTGGGGTGCCCCCGGCCTCTGTATTCTCACTCATACGAGGGGGATCTCAGTCTCCTTGCTCAGCCCTCCAGTTCTGGAGGCAAAGGACACGGTAGCTACTTTCCAGCTGAGAGGGAAGCTTCGTGTGATTTGGGGCAAAGACGCCCTCTCGTAGAAGCCATTGTAGAGAACCTGCCTTCTAAGGGATGAGCAGAGCTGGGACTGCAGCGGTGAGCAAGGCCTCATGTGCCCCTCCTTTGGGCCTTCTGCGTGTATACCGCCTCCTCGGCACTGGGCGTGGGTGGCCCATCGCAGCGCTGGCCACGGGGGCCACAAGACAGGGTGTCAGGTAGGGCAGGCTTAGAGCAGGGCCTGGCATAGAGTTACCACGGGGCCCACACCACCTGTCGGATTCGTGGTTGTGTGCTGCCGCCGAGGTCCCCCGAGGTCTGCTTTCTCCGAGGTCCCCCCGAAAGCCCTGCCCACCCCGCTCCAGGCCTGCCCCGCCAGGCCTGCACCTGCAGACATGCCCAGCCCTGCCCGCGCTTCCTGCCCTGATTTCTTCATCTCCGTAGCGGGCCTGCTACAAGCCCATGAGCCTGATAGATACGCTTGGATGTGTCTAATCCTTGTCAAGAGGGTTGGAGTTGAATTAACCAGAACAGATGAATTAACCATTTTGGCAGGGCACGGGGCTTCATCTGCTTTTAAGAAACGGGGACATGGTTGGCAGCACGTGGCCGGGTGGGGCCTGGCGCCTGAGGTCCTGACCCCCGCCAGGGTACGTGCAGAGGCCCTGCGGCACCGGCCGCCTCCTGTCGGTACCAGGCAGAAGAGAAGGAGTTAAGCAGTGAGCTGCCTTCCCCAAAGCAATTAATTACAGAATTGGAGAGGTAGGCCCAGACAATTACGTCCTAGACAAAGGAGGAAGAGGGAGGCGAGGGTAATAACTTCAGAGAGCCTCGCTGTGAGATTAATAAGCGTTTGGCATTTGGGCGGCAGGCCGGGACTCGGGCCGCTCCGCCACCAGGCCCTGCTCCGTGCTGCCCCCTGGGAAATCCCCGGCACAGGTCGCTGTTACCGTGGTTACCCGGCCTCCTGGAGGCTTCTGCAAGAGGGGCGGGGCTTTCTGGGATCCAGGCCGGACCCCTGCCCCAGCCATGCTTCCCCACAGAGGAGAAAGGCCCCTGGGCCTGGACTTGTGTCCCCGTTTACGGGATGCTGTCCCATGACAAACGGGATTCCTGTCTCCTTCCCTAAATGATGATGATCACACTGGGCTGGCTGGCCTCAGGCGAGTGTCTGGTGCAGGGCAAGGGCTTGGGTCCTTCCCCTCTTGCCTCTGCAGCAGCCCCAGTGGCCTGGCACTGGGGCTTCCTAAGGTGACAGCGGTCTGGCGGCGGCTTTGGGAAAAGTGGGTTCCGGAGGGTTGAGAACATTCATTTATTCATTCACCCCCTCACTCATCTGTTTGCTCGTCCCTCAGACAGCTGTGTCCTAGCGCCAGACTGTCTGCAGCGAGGTGCCTCAGTGGGCCAGCCGCAAGCTCGGGGACGCCCCTTTGGGACCAGGGATGCAGGGCTGGGAGGCGGACAAAAGCACTCAGTGGCATTTCAGGGAAGGGACAGTTCTGCGACACGACTCAGCAAGGTCAGGGCAGAGAGGGCCGAGCGGGCAGAGTGGGCCCGAGTTCTGGTGGAGGGGGCAACTGTGCCAAGGGGGCAGCCCTGGGAGAGCACAGCTGCATGGTGGGGGTAGGAGAGTCCAGAGCCGGTCGGGGCCCTGGGTCACTCCCAGCTTCTCAGGCCACGTGATCTCTGATTTACCTTGCAGGCTGAGGGAGCCTCTCGGTGGTGAAGTCTCTGCTGTGTGAGGACAGCGGGCAGGAGGACAGCGGGAAGAAGGACACGTCTCCCAGGCCAAGGCCCAGCGCCTGGTCCACAGAGAGATCCAGTGCGAAGCCCAGGCAGGAGCTGGGGGCGGGGGCGGGGGTGGGCGCAGGGAGCGCTCACAGGTGGCAGGAGGCACCCCACCAGCTGACCTCCCCGGGGGCCCGGTGGACCCGCGGCTGCCACAGAGCACGTGGGACCCGGGTAAAGGGGGACTGGGCCGACTCAGAACCACCGCCTGCGTTCGGTGCCACCCGTGAGCAGGGGAGTGTCCACAGCTGCACAAAGGCCCCAACCAGCGCAAACCAGAGGCTGTGACGCACAGTGCCACGGGAGCCGCAGGAGCCCTGGAAACGCCATGGGGGGCGACCTGCTCACCCCAGAAGTCACCGCTCCCCCAGGCCCTCGGCACCCCCACACCAGCAGGGCAGCCCCGGGACTGAGAAACCGGTCCCAGGGCTGCGCTGCTGGCTTCCCCCGCCCAGCCGGCTCCCCGGAGGAGGTTCCAATCACAGGGTCTGCGCGAGGGGGCTCCGCACGTCCCTCCCCCGGGCACATCCCTCCCCCGGGCACGTCCCAGCGTCCCTCTCAAGGAGCTGTGGCCGCTCCGGCCAACGGGGCCCACCCTTGGGGCCCGAAGACCCCGCACAGCCCCAGGCAGCAGGAACAAGGCCCCGACCGTCTCCCTGGCTGTGAACCTCACAGGGTTGCAGAAGACCCCGAAGGACGCAGCCCCTGCCAGGAGACCCCCCGCGTGGGGCCCTGCCGTCCTGCGGCCTCGCTGGTGCCTGTGGGGGGAGGGCCAGCCAAGGAGGGGCCCAGGAGTCCCGCTCCAGCCCCAGCTTCGGGCCTGGCGGGAGCTTCCTGGCGCCTCTCCTCCCTCCCCCACTCACGTGCACGGGGGCGAAATTGCCTTTCCCTGCGCCGCTCCTATCTCTGCGCAGCAGACGCGCGGGGACGCTTTTAAATACTGAATGGAAAGCCTCGAACCGCGGGGCCTCTGCAGGCAGAGCCTCCAACTCCTCATCCTCTCCCCGCGGGCCCCGCCCTCGCGGGCCTCCGTTTCTGGTTCATTAGGGAAGAGAGAAACGGTGACATCGACGCAAGGGCATCACCTTCCCCATGCAGTGAAAGCCCGGAATTAATCCAGGCCCAACCGGCTCGTCCCCCTGGGCAAATCCACTTACAGATTTGCACAGCTGCAGATAAGGGGTGGGGGGCTGGGCCGCGGGGGCCGTGGGCTTCCAGAACAGAGCAGAAAGACGAGGAAGCGTCCACGGCCGCTCCCTTGCCTGTGCCGAGAGCCGGCCCCTCCAAGAGGCTGGGCCAGGGGCAGGGCGGAGGGTCCCGTGACCCTGAACACCCCATAGCCTGCCGCCGCTCGGGGCTGGGGGCAGGAGCAGGTGCGTGTCCTCGGTTCTGGAGATCGAAGAGCTGGGAACAGGCCGCTGGGCGGCTGAGGGGTGGACTCCGGAATCTCCTCGCGCACACACTCACTCATCCGCCCCCGCATCCTTTCATTCATTCTTTCACTGGACACACACTCCTGGGGGCAAGGCGGGCTTCAGGCCCTGTGGTGGGTGCGGGTTGGAGGCCAAGCAAGGCCCCCACGCTCCCTGCCCACTGTCCAGGCCAGTCTCCGGAAGACCAGTGTGAACACGATGGCCACGCACCTGTTGTGTGTGCTGGGGACTGCCCCTGGGTTTGGCCAGTGGTAGCATCCTGGCCCCACCCTGTCCTTGTCCCTGTGGTGCGGGACTGGGGACAGTTGGTACAGGTGTCGTGAGGGAGTGCTTCCCCCCTGCACCTCATCCAGAGTCCCCAGAGTCCCTGTGACCCCCCATTCTCCCCAGGGGACATCGAGGATGCAGCCTCGGCATGAGCCTCCCCTCTGAGCTCCACGTCCTCCCCGGCCCGGAGGACACATGTAGGGGACTGTCCCCAGCACGGACGGCATCCCCTCTTCCAAACCTGGTGGCAGGTCCCACTGTTGGGGCACCAACCCTGTTTGCGCAGGAAGCGTGTGGTCCTTCCTCTGACGGGTGAAGCCTCACCTGGGGGCCTCTCCTCCTCCCCGCCCCTGGGTTTATCCACTCACGGAGCTGTCTCCCGGGGACCGGGCTGTCAGCTTCCTAACCCACAGCTCCGCCCCCTTACGGTCCCTGCCTCAGCGAGGCGCTGCCGAGGTCACGGGTCTTCCACCCCCAAAGCCTTGGTGGGGCCGAGGATGGGGACAGGCCTGGGGCTTCGATCTGCCCCCGTTCTGTGTGGCCAGTGAGGTGCGCTGAGCAAGTGAGCTCCCGGACCCCAGTCTCCCTGTGTGTGAATGAAGGTCAGGCTGGACCGTCTGTCCCTGCTTGGACAGTCTGTGACTTTGCAACACTCTTGGAATCATGACTCCAGTCACCGGTGTCCAGGTGGGACTTGCCACCTCTGGCCCCACCTTTCCCGGCCTCAGGATCGTGGTTTTACTTCTCGGTTCCAGCATCATTCCTGATTCAAAGACCATTTCACACACCAGGGCTGCTGCCATCCAAGGGCTTGACAGGGGCCAAGTCCAGCTTCCCAGGTGGCTACGCCCCCCTGCCCACTGGCTGCAGCAGGAGACCTCTCCCTAGATCTGCTTGAATGTCCTCACGAGGTGGCAGCTGGCTTTCCCCGAAGCAGTGATGGACACAAGCAGGAGGAGCCTAGAAGCCCATCACCAAATCCGACCTAGCCAGATGGTGGGGGACCAGCTCTGTGTCCCTAAGGGAGGGGCAGCAGTGTCATCCGGCCCACAGCCAGCCCTGAGCGCCCTCCCCTCCCGATATCTGCACCGCTCCCCACAGCTCTGCCCCTGCTGTCTCCCTGACTCCCCCGGCCTGTCTCTCCCCCGCCCTACATGGACACAGCCTCTGTCGGGTGCCCTGCCGCCGGACGTCAGCCTCCTTTTCTTAAAACCAGCCTCTTCAACGGCTGGTCGTTGGAAGGAGGACAAAAGAGGGGAAAGAAAATCAGCTGCAGAGAACCTGGGGCACACGGTCAGGCCCACTGCCCTTTGCGGGACATCCCTGAGAGATTCAGAGCTCGTGCCGGCCCCAAGCGGACCCATAGCTCCTCCTGGCCCCCTGTCAGCCCCGAGCCCGGCTGCCTCCTGAGTGGGAGCCAGACTCCCCTCCTGGCCAGGCTTCCTGCTCCATGTCCCCTGCTGGCTCCCTGATGCGGGCGGGTGGCCGGCCTCTCCAGCAGGGGATGGCGGATACTCGCCCGTCTGGTGGGCTGCTGACCCTCGGCGCCCCGTGGGGCTGACCGTGGCCCCACCCTCACCTGGTCTGGGCCTGGAGTCCCGCCCCTTCCCAGCAATGGGCAGGGGAAGTCCCCCTAGTGATCTCGGAGGACACTCATGGCACCTGCCATGACCCTCACTCTCAGGACCGTCCTGGAAGCAGCCAGATCTCTGTCCCTACATAGATCTTAGACGCCAAAGTCTGCAGATGGGGCAGGGAGGTCCCTGCTCCCTTTGCCCCGACCCCCAGGGCCCCTGAGGGCAGCAGGCCAGGTTTCCCTGAGACGCCTTCTTCTCCACGTCGGCTCCAAATGCCTCTTCTGCTGAGAACCCCCCATATCACACCATCCCCAGCCCCACAAGACCTTGACCCTCTTGGGACTCAGATAGCAGAGCCCTGGACTGGACGGTGGGGCTGGGTTTTCCAGATAAAATACAAGCGCCCCATTAATTTTGAGTTTCAGATACGTCTGGATGCTTTAAAAAGTATAAGTATGTCCCAGATATTACATGGGATATACTTATGTGATAGGAATGTGTTCGGTGTGTTTCTGAAGTTCAGACTGACCTGTGCGTCTTGTGTTTTCATTCATAAAAGCTGACACCCCTAGGCAGAGGTGAGGGGATGAGGTCCCTCCTCTTAGAGGGCAGCAGCTGCGGTCCTCCTGCGCTCTGACTGTGTTCTGGGATGCAGGCTCCCGACAGCCGCACCTGTCCCCTGTCCCCAGGCTACCGGAACCTGCCCAGCTATGGGAACAGGTGCCCAGTGGGGACAGTGACTCTGGTGCCGCTCCATGGATCCAGCTGGAGTCCGCTCCCTGAGAACTGGCCCGGTTTTACACACTAGTGTGTCCCTGTCCCTGGACTATCCCTGTGAGTACTTCTGCTGGGCTTCCTGGAAACAAGTCCTGACGAATCGCTGGGATCTTAGGGTCTGAGAACCCAACCCGAGACAAGGTACAGACTTCAGGGCTGCCGTGGGGTCCAGTCGCAGAACTGAGGGGGACTCAGGCTGAGAGGCGGCTGTGCCCAGCCCACGTGTGCGAGGGACAGAGACGGTCTGGAAGTGTCCGTGCGTCTTGGGCTGACAACCCCCGCCACCACCAGGGGGTTTGGGTCTAACAGGAGTGGCCGGCCCCCTTTTTGTCTAGGGCCCAGGTGCCTGATGGAAGGATGTTGGACTCTGTATGGAACAGTGTTCACGTACATTCAGATTTCGGACGGGCAGGGAGGGGTTGTGCCCAGAGAGGAGCCCTAAGATGAAAGCGTCTCTGAGGAGGGAGAAGAGAGCTGGCCCCCGGCAGGACTGGCACGACACGGGGTGCCTGGAAGCTGAGTGGGCTGAGGAACAAACCCGGGGATGGTCTTGCTGGAGGCACAACACCCTGTGCCCCAGGCGTGTCACCCCAAGGAGAAGTGACCAAGATTCGGGAACTGTGTCAGTGCCAACAGCCTTCTAGGAGGCCGACCTGACCGTGGACTGCAGAGCAGAGCGCGGGTCTGGTACAGAGCAGAGAGGGGTAGGGGGGAGCCAAGTGAGCACAGTGGCCGGAGTCTGGAGGGCAGTGACTTCATGAGGCAGAGGCCGGCAGCGAGCAGACTCCCCAGGTGCGTGGGGAGAAGCCGTCCTCTCCCTCGCCGTCCTGCCCTCTCCTCCCTTTGAGACGCGCCACTCCCAGAGACACTGAGAGGGAGGAGCAGGCCAGTGCAGGAACCGCTGCTCATTGAGCAGACCGAGGGACAGTCCCATAGCGAACCCGCTTCTGCCACCAAGCTGCGGATCTCCACGAGAATCCATACTCAAAGGCTGGGCGGCCGCTTCAGAGACGAATGTGCCCAAACGTGGGTCCAGGACGCGCGGGGACGCGTGAGCCAGAGGGAGCCCAGGAATCCCGACCTTTAGGGTTAGTCTGCACGTTGGTGTGAGTCACCTGTGCACGGAGAAGCTCAGCCCGGCCCACGCGACCTGTGGGGGCGTGCGAGCGCGTGTGCAAGCATGTGCGTAAGGCACTTTGTGTTTTGCTGCTCGGTGTGGAGCCAGGCTGTGTTCTAGGCACTGGGGACGTGGTGGGGAACAGGCAGGAGTTCCTGGCCCCGTGGCTGACCTCCCCGCTGACCTTCTAGCAGGGAGGGTCACAAGCCAGAACAGATGTAGAAAACGTCGTTTCAGACACGGTTTCATTCAGTTCCTTGTGAGGATCTTTACCTTCTTGTCTGTTTTTTTTTTTTTTCTTTTTTCTTTCTCTTTTCGGGAGAGGGGCAGGGGGAGCCATACGAACCTCTGTGCACTTCGTGAATGTAAGACGCACATCAGACGCCGCCCAGACCACGTGGCCGTGGCATGTTCCTCTGTGTCGTGGCTTCTTGTTCGCGACGTCTAATCACGTGGTCTGGGGAACCGGCAAAGACAACCAACCTGTCCTCTTTCTTCCCTTGCAAGCCGAGGCGGCCGCCCTGGCCCCGCGGCACGTGCACTCGGCGATAGAGTAGGAAGGACGCCTGCCGGTGGGGTAAGCATCCTGGGGTCATGTCAGGGGACCCTCTCCAGCCTTTCTCTTCTGCAGAGGCTCTTGCTAACGGCGCGCCGGGAGCGAGTGCCCCTACCCGCATCTTCCATCGGCACTGCGGGGTGTTTTCTGAGCCGTGGGGAAGACCCTCCGTGCGCTCGGTAGGGATTCTTGTTTCTGGTGAAGGCGAGTCTTCTTTTCCCTCGTGGCCGAACAGCCGTGTGGTCTCCAGTACCTCCAGGTCACATAAAATGCCGGGATCAGCATCTCTGTGCGAAAGTCTCTTTGCCCCTCAACTGTTGTCTTGGCTGGAAAAATAGAAAGGAAATATTGGGCTGAATCTACAGTTACCTAAAGCATTTGATGTGCAGTTCTTGGTTTCTTGGACGGGAACATGGATTTTCATGTTAGACTTTATTTTTGACCTAAGTTTTCACCTTTATGAACCCAAAGAATCCCTTTTCCCTTCGCTGTGTCTTCTGGTATTTGTAACCGTGAAGGCTCCCTCCTCGCTGGAAGGCGGCTGCTCAGCCAGTTCACGCTGAGTGTCCTCCCGGCTCCCCGGCGGCCGCTCCCGGCGCCCCCGAAGGCGTGTGGCTGAGCCGGGGAGGAGCTGAGGGCCGGCCCGGCCTCCGCCGCTGGCTCTGCCCCAGCACCGGTGGGTCCAGACTGGCCCGCGCCAGCCACACGGCTCTGTTCTTCACACGTCGAAGGGCTGGTTCCCACCTGCCCGTACCCCCGACTCCAGGCCCCTCTTCCCACACCTTGCCCAGGCTCCAGGCAGTGACCTGTCTGCTGGCGACACGGTCCCTCTCTGCGTCTCTCGGGCAGCCGCACAGGCCAGCCTCGGCGGCCCCCAGCCACGCGTTCTGTCCACCTGGTGCTTCTGAGACCGTGTCCTCCTCATCGCGCATTTGAGGCGGCTTCCCCTGAACTCTCCGCCCTTCCCTCCTTCAGAAGCCGCGTGGTTCAGGTGGGACTTGCTTCTCGCCTGTCCGCGGACAGGCCAGCCGCCTCCTGAGCGCTGGCTCACGGGCCGGTGCGCCGAGTCACCCGTTCACTCACCGACAGCGCCGTGCTGTGCGCCGGTTGAGTGTCGGGGAGGGGGCGGTGAGAGCGCGGGAGCCCGGGGCCTCGGCGACACCTCTGGGTCTCTTCGGCTTGGAACGTCGCTGGGGCGATGACCGTGTGCGGAGGTAGAGTGAGCGTGAGGGGTGCCGGGGGAGGGCGTCCTGGGCAGGTGACGGGGGGCGGGGCCTGAATGGGCAGAAGGGCGGGTGGCTCCGGGCAGAGGGCCGGCAGGTGAGGACAGGGCCCCACGTGGGACGAGGAAGCTGAGCGGGCAGAGAACGTGGCCGGCGGGAGAGGGGCCCAGGAAAGAGGTCACAGAGCCCTCCCAGACCTGTGCCGTCCACACGGCAGCCTTCAGCCATGCGTGGCTCTTGAAATTCAAGTCTAAATGAGTTAAAATTCAATGGGACTTAAAAATTCCCTTCTTCTGAGGCACAGACCACGCTGCCGATGCCGGGTAGCCACATGTGGCTGGTTTTGCTGCGCTGGGCAGGCCGGACATGGAACATTCCAGCACTGCCCACCCAGGGAACAGGGGGAGGAAGAGACTGGCCTTGGGGTGGGCCCTGCCGTGGCTGCTGTGTGGCCCTGCCCACGTCAACCCTCTCTGGGCCCAAGTTCCCCGAAGCTCGAGGGAACACCTCAACAGGCGCGCGCAGAGCCCTGACGCGGGGCCAGGCCGTGCCCCCAGGGCGGGCAGACGTGAAGCACACACGCGGGTCACACGGCCGTGAAGAAAAGCACAGAGGACGCGGCGTGGGCGTGCGAGCGTGTGTGAGTGTGCAAGTGTGTGTGTGTTGAGCAGCCCACAGGGCGGTCATCCAAGGTCCCTCCGAGGACCGGGTTTCCTGGTGAAGAAGGAGCCGCCGAAAAGGCTCTGGGCGTGGTGTTCCCTGGGAGGGAACAGCCTTTGCAAAGGCCCGGGGGCAGAGACAACCCGATGACCTCGACGTTTCTTCAGAAATGAGTTTGGGATTTGAAGGAGGGCGTGGTAGCCTGCCTGAAGAGACAGTCCCAGAGTTCAGCAGACGCAATACGGGTGGCCCTGTCTGCCTCGGGTCCCCCAGGAAGCTCCGGCTCCAAGGGGCTTGGCCGTCGTCACCCGTCGTGAGCACTCCCACCCAAACAACACCCTGACATGCCCAGCCATGCTCAGAGCAGGCCCACGTCCAGTCTGGCCCCTGACAACCCACTGTGTTGTTCCTGAGAGCCCCTACCTGCCTGGTCCGGCTCCCGTGCTGCCCCGGGCCGAGCCAGCTGACGGCAGGGGGCACGGAGGGCTCTGTGTGGGTCAGGGGGGCCCAAGAGCCGGCCGGCTGAAGACAGGCTTCCACCAAGCTGTCTGGTGCGGGAATGCAGTGAGCCTTCCGTCTCCAGAGGCATTCAAACAGGAGGAAGGGCTCCTGGCAGGGATGCCGGGCAGGGAATCTGAGCAACGTAACTTGATTTTTTTGGTAGAGATTGTTATAATGGGACAAATGCTGTCCCTTCAGATGTTTACACCTGACCCTCAGAACCAGCGAGAACAGGGTCTTTGCCGCTGTAATTGGGTTAAGGGTCTTGAGATAGGAGACTATGGTGACAGTCCCTGAATCCAATGACAGATGCCCTTATAAGAGGCACATGGTACAGTGACTAACACAACACAGTAAAAAAGGTGACTAAAAAAATATTCATTGACTTAAAAATAAAAAGACAATAAGAGGCAGACAGAGGAGAGACTCACAGAGAGGAGAGGCCGTGTGGACACTGAAGCAGAGACGGAGTGATGAGGCCACAAGCCAGGGAGGCCTGGGTCCCCAAAGCTGGGAAATGCAGGAAGCACCCCCTCCTGGAGCTTCCGGGGGCGTCTGGACCTCCAACATCTGGATTTAGGCCTCCTGGCCTCTGGAGCCGGGAGAGGGCAGATCCTTTGCTATGGCAGTCCCAGGACACAAGTCACACACATGCGAGTGGGCCGTCAGATGTCCCCAGCCTGCGGGTTCTGCCAGACCAGCCCCGAGCCCACCAGCCCAGCGCTGCCCCTCCCCGCCTCCCATTCCCAGAGGCAGGCGCCCTCACCCCCTCCCTGACGATCCCGCATTTTCCCTCCGTATCTTTAAGTGGCCTCGCTCCGTGCTCCTCGGTTTTCTCCATCAGCCTCTGCTGGCGACCTCACCCATGCACCTGCGCCTCCCGACAACCCCCTCCCCCGCCCCGCCTGACCCCCCGCCCCTCCCGCCCCTCACACCCTTCACACCCCTCCTGCCCCGCTCCCCCCCACCGGCAAGGTTAGCGCCTTTCCCGCAAGGCCGGCCGCACGCACGCTCCACACCGAGCCTGCCCCCCCATTTCTCCTCTCGCGAAACCCTGCGCTGTCACGGGAGCCGGTAATGGTCTTACTTTGTCATTTGCTTAGTTTTCGGTACACTTTGTGCTAATTCCACCTGCCATCCTCCTCCGGCTGTGTGAACACATCAGGACATCCGAACGCGGTGGGCCCCCCAGTGCCTCCGTCCCTGTTGGGGGGGATCCTGGCTGCCCAGACGTCTGCAGGCCCCTCTGGGGCCGCTCTGGGACCCCCGTCAGCCTCTCCCGGGGCTCCGCCTGGCTCTGTCTTCTTTGTGACTCTGAGGGGGTCGTCCTGGCAGAGCGGGTTCCCCGGGAACTGTGTGTGGGCCCAGCACCCTGGTTTCGCCCTCACACGACGTGGGTGACCTGGGGTGGAACGGGGCTCGCCGGCAGGTGCGGGCGTGGGTGCTTGTCCTCTGGCCCAGTCCTGCTGCCATGACATTTTGATTCCTGGTCTTTTGTATGAAGCGAGTTTGTTCATTGTTTGTGTCTTGCCCTCTCTGGGAGCGGGGGGGCGGATTTTCTCCCTCTCTCTGTGTTCTGAGACCGGACCGTGTGCCTTGCCGTGGGCCGACATTCGTCCCTGGTGCCGAGTTCTCTGCGGGCTCTGCGACCCCGAAACCCGTGTTGGTCAGCTGCGGTTGCCTTAACGAAGCGCATGGACCAGGCACCTGAACTATAGGATTCATTTCTCCCAGCCCCAGCGGTGGCTGAGGGTCCGGGACTCTGAGGTCCCTCTCCTGGCGTGTGGATGACCGTCCCCTTCTTGTGTCCTCACGGGGTTGTCCCCCAGTGTGTGTCTGTATCCTGCTCTCCTCTCGTAAGGACACCCGTCAGCGTGGATGAGGGTCCCCACTGACCTCCTTTACCCTGATAACCTCCGCAAAGACCCATTTCCGGGCACCGTCACCCTTTGAGGCCCAGGGTGAGGACTCAGCGCGTGCATCTGGGGACAGAGCTGGGCCCACATGGTGTCCCTCCCCTGGGGACAGCTTAGGAGTGATTTCTGGTGCCATTCCTCCCCTCGACTCTCTCTGCTCTCTCTGGAACTCCCGTCGCTCAGACTGCCGTGCTCCTGGACGGGCCCTTTCTCTCCTGTGACTGTTTCCTGCTGGCGAAGGCCCCTCCGCGCTTCGCCGGCCGTCCTTGGGTTCTGTTGCCGCTGACGTGCTTTCCGTCCCGCCGAGCTCCTTTTGTCCCGGCTCGTGCCATTGGTAGCTTCCTGCCTGTGTCTCCTCCAAGCCTCTGAGGATACTAACCCTTGTTCCGGGAACTCTTCACCCACCTGCGCGGTCCATTCTCGCCCAGCTGCTCTGATCTGCGGGTGTCGGGCTCTGCTTCCCATGGCAGGGGCTCCCATCGGTGTCGGGGGGCCCCAGGGCGGGCGCTGTGGGAGGAGCGCACCCTCAGAGCCAGATCCAGTCAGGCTGTCTCCTGGGGGGACCCTGAGGCCGTCGGCTTAGGTCCAGGCTGCCTGGGTTCCCGGGAGGACCTCCCCAGCGCGCGCGGGGCCTCGGATCCGGGGGGCTGCGTGTGAGCTCCCGCTCGAGGCCTGGTTCTCGCCCGTCTGCGCCGGCCAGGCCTGCTGTCATCAGCTCACGTGCGGTCTCTTCCATCCTCCCCAGAAAGCAAACCGCCGTCTTCCCAGGGGGTGCCCGAGGGACAGTCACCCAGCTTCTCAGAGGTGGACAGGGGCCTGGGGTCCAGCTGTCCTGGAGGCAGACACTGCCCCATTTTGCTGCCCGTTGTCCCCCGGGGACACTCGGGGCTGCGGGTGGAGGGTGGAGTCTCAGTAAGTTGGTGCCGTTCCCCATCAGTTAAGTATCCTCCAGCACTTGGTGCTTTATGTAACTATCTCGTAAACCGAAAACAGCCATACGAAGTTACAAAATTAAGCCTTTTCTTACCACGGCACCCGGAAATAATTAGGATACTTATGAAGTGCTTTTCTGAATGTTTGCCCCTCTTCCTGCACTGTCTGCTGGGGCAGCTGCGTCGCTGCCTTATGCCAAAGGTGGGGTGGAGGGAGGGGCAGAGGCCTGGGGGTGAGCCTTGGCTCTGGCCACGGTGCCCAGACACCGAGCAGCCGTGGGACTGGTCCTCCCCCAGCCCGTCCAGTTCTGGTGCCATGAGGTTGGGAGGGCCCTAGGCTGGCCGGACGTCTCCCGCTCCGTGGGTACCAGAAGTGCAGAAACCATCCTGCTTCTGTCCCAGACTCCCGTTCAGGTCTCCCTTGCTGGGATCCTTCTGCTGGGTCGACTGCTTGGAAACTGTGGTCGCTGCGGCCATGACTGTCACACCTTTAATTTCCGCAGGGAGAGAGGAAAGTGAGTCCACTCAACTCAGAAGGAACGGGGGCTCCTCCCCCCAGTCCCCTGCTTTACGGAGGAAGGACCTGGGGTTGGTGCACCCAGGACCCTGGCTGCCGGGGAGGGTGTGAGCGATCTCCGCCCGGCCCACCCGGGACATAGCCCCCAACACCCGCACCCACTGGGGCCCGATGCACTCATTCCTTGTGGTCGTCCCGGCCCCCACAGCTTCTCTGTGGCTCAGTAGGATGTGCAAATCCCTCGGATTCTCTCTCCCCAGGGTGAGCTCTCTGCAAGCCGGGGGGGGGGGAGGCACTGTCTGGTAATCTCCCCTCCTCGCCTCTGCTGGGCACCAATTCTGACCCCCCAGGCAGGGTCCCCCAGGTCCCTGTCCTCCTGAGGCCACAGGAGTCATCGCAGTCTGCTTGCCTGGCTGCTTCCCGCTAGGCTGAGAGCCTAGGCCTAAACAGCGCCTTCCGGTTCTCGGGTTCCTGGCGCAGTCAGGGCGCAACACACGGTAGGTGTTGTCATCTCTCGCTGCCAACAGCTTTACAGTGGACTCAGGGGCTTGGAGTGACCGAGTCTGCCGTCCGGAGCCTGGGACAGCTCAGCCGGGCTGTGTTCTCATCTGAGGCTGGACTGGGGAAGGACCCACTCCCCAGCTCACCTGGTTAGTGGCAGTTTCCACTCTCCCCTCTGTCCCTTGCCACGTGGGCCCCCCCAACATGGCCCCTCACTTCATCAAAGCCAGCAGAGGCATCGGCTGGCGAGGCCCCCATCACTGTCTTCTGTAGCAGACTCTCTGGAAGCATAGCCTGGCGTCTCTGCTGGCTCCTACTGCTTGAAGCAAGTCCTGCTGCTCCTGAGGCCTGAGGAGCAGGACCCTGGCATCCGTGGGCCTCTGGGCTCTGCAGCCTTTGCTCCCTGGACACAGACCAAGGAGAAGGAAGTAGGTGTGGGGATGTTGCTGGAGGAGGCAGGTGGGCCCTCGGGCACCATCCATGTCTAGCCAGCCCCGGGGGGGCCCACGAGGGCAAGGCTGCAGGTCAGAACAAGGGCCTGGGGGCTGTGCGGTCAGGATGTGTCAGGCATGCCTCCTTCTGGGAGCTGGATGAGTGTTGGCAGGGCTTTTGGGAGGTGTGTTTTGTGGGGTGTGACTATGCATATGTCACAGGCCACGAGGACGATTCGGCCCAGACCAGAAGGCACAGCGTTGGAATTACATTACATAAAGCAGCTCTCGCTCCATGTGAACAGATGGGAGACAAGGCCAGCTGGGGGCTGGGGGCTGGGGGCTGGCCAGAGGCTGTGGCAGCCGCCGTCCCGGTGGGTGCTGATGGACATCTGTGTGGGCAGCCCTGCCGGTGGACTTGGAGGGAGGTCAGGAGGTGGGCTGCTGCCCACTGCGGAGTGAAGGGACGCTGAGGGCTGAGATCTGGCAGGGCTCCGGGAGGGGCCCGCGGTGTCTGTAGACATGATTGGAGTTGTGACCATCGTCTTCCGCTTCCTCCAGGCAGAAGGATTGCTGGGGCCTCTGGGCGGTGCAGCTGCCAGACTCAGTACTACACTGGGCTTCAAAGCCAAAAACTCTGAGGCTCAAACATGGTATTCCCACCCACGGATTCCTTCTGTGTCGTCCTTAGCCCAGGCGGGGCGGCTGGCTCTAGGGGGTGCTGAGGGGTGAGCGCCCAGGCAAATGCCTGTGTGGCCAAGGGCAGAACCCCATGGGGAGGGGGGTGGTGGTTGGGATCCTGATCCCTGTCCCTGGCAGGGAGAGAATTGCAAGGGTGGGGGAGGGGAGTCTTTCCAGGAGACTTGCTGCAGAGAAGCCACAGGTGGTTGGACAGGAGAGGGCTGCTGAGCTGTGCAGAGAAGTGTCCTTTCCCTGCCAAGGGAAACAATGATTGTCTTGTCCAGACCATCCCACTGTTTGGCAAGTGCGCCCATCCATTTTGTCTTGGTGCCACCACGGGATGCTGTCGGCTCTCGCATGGACTCCCTCCTATTTCACTCTGTGAGCCACGGTGCGGGGGCTCCAGTCAGTGATGGTGACGTGGGCATGACAACTTGGCCTTCCGCGGTATTTATTTTTCCTTCCTGGGCAAACGCTGACGTATAAAACCCAATTTCGTTCTGAAGAAGTCAAGCGACTGCGTGTTTGTCTAGACCCCTTCCCGAGCGGCGCCTCGGGCTCGGACTTCCTCACCTGGGCAGGAGGCTTGGCAAGGCCGGGCTCGCGGGATGTTGCCGGGAGGGGCCACCCAGGAGCCTGACCTGGCGGGAAGGGGTTTTCTGAAGGCTCAGGGTGCAGCCCTTCCTGTCCCCGGTTAAGATCCTGACGACCCTGCCGAGGCAGACCAAGAGTCTCCTTCCGCAAACCCGGGCGCCAACCCTGGGTCCTGCCACACGTGGGCTGGCACTGTGGTGTCTTCTTACGCATCTGAGACCAGCCCGTGTCATCCCTCGGGGTCTCGGGCTCCCAAGGGGCCCCACAGACAAGAGAGGAGCCCACACGTGGTGTGATTGTGACAGCATGCAAGCATCAGCCCAGAGCTGGGTGCAGAGTCTTGTCGGGCTCTTCTGGAGCCCACGGCACCATCGTCGTCCACTCCCTCTGTGCTCAACCCCTGCACCCGCCCTGTCCACCGAGGACTTGCTCCTGGGACGTGGCTGGGGCTCTAGAATGTGGCAGTAGGGAACCCGGGCAGCTTCTGAGTGGGAGCCCTGGGGACAAGTACATTTCCTCCCAGCCCTTCATTGATGGCTCCACCGGGAGGGAGGATGGCTCGTCCGGTGGGTTCCTGCTGTGGCTCCGGGCCAGAGCGAAAACACCAAGCCCCACGGAGGCCCTTTCGCGCCCGGAGGACGAACGGCTGGGAAGGGGGGCCTGGGAAGACGCGACCGCTGATCTGAAGTTGCACAAACAGCCATGGGTTCTCAGGGGCCTTTGGTGTCTGTCCTGGGGTGATCTGACAGAACCACGTGAGGGTGCCACGGAGAGGAGGGAGGCGGCGACCAATCCCGGAAGAGGAATAAAATCAGAAGTAGCTGCCCAGCTCCCTCCCTGCCAGGCAAGCCTCTTGTCTCAGTCGGTGGGCTCGTTTCGGGGGAGCAGGAGTCCCCTGGCCCCCGTGCGACGCTGGAAGAGGCCAGCTGTACCCACGAATGCCCATTTTTTTCCGATGGAGGCTTGGGAGAGATGAGCCTGTCCTGGGTTTTAAAGAAGAGTTTTGTCAGATATTTTATCGCGCTGACTGAGGATCCACGTTTTACTGAGTGGCGGATTCCAGGCTTTCAGGGAAGGAAGACTGCGTCTGCACCGAAGCAGCTCGAACCCACACCCTGGAACCGGCGGCTCATTTGGCAATGCGAGGACGTGGCGCTCGCCATGGGGGTGACGATAGTCACTGGGGTGACGATGGCGATGGTGACCGCGACCGTGGGAGGAGGAGGTGGCTGGAAGCGCCCATGGCAATGCCGGTTTGTGCCTTTGCTCACCCCACGGTGTTACTTCCGCCGGGCAGTCTGCCGTGACTTCCTCGGGCAGCACCTCTCCTCTGCTCTTGCTTTCCTGTATTCGAAGGGCTCATCTGGGAAGCCATCAGTCGTCGGGGCAGACAGCTGGGCGCAGAGGGCCTGGGTGTGACAGGCTCATGCAATTCTCAGCTCTAACCTCAGCCTTGTTACCTAGAGTCTCTGTGCCTCCATATTTGGAAATGGGGGCAGTGATAGACCCCACCACTTAGGGTTACAAGTGCGAAAGGGATCATGTACTTAAAGCACTTGGTACAGCCCTTGTCACAAAACAAACGCCACTAAGCGGGCGATCAGCAGCGGCGGTGGTGGTTCTGGGCTGTGGCTGGTGTCCCGTGCTCCTGGGAAGCATCAATACCCGTGCTGGTGTCTTCACCTGCATCCGGGTCTGGCCTGGCATGGGACAGCTGTGCAGCATCAAATAGGCCTTCCCCTGGGTGACTTGGCTGACCCTCCCTGTGCCCTGTGTCCTGGCTTTGCTCACTTTGTACAGGTGAGGAAACAAAGGCAGAGCCAGTCTGCACGGCTTGGCCAAGGTCACATGGCAAGTGGGGCCGTGCTGGGGGCACGGGCTGGGCACCTGCTTCCCAGCTTGCTCTCTACGCCTGCAACAGGGAGATGGGTGACTCCCTGCCTGCCCAGCTGGTGTCTTAATGAAACATATTTCATGAAAAATTGTAGATGGACGACTTAGGCACTCTTTCCAGAAAAGCTGTCAGCTCAGATTAGCTCCAAGGGGTGACCGCACAGTTGGAGGATGTCACTTAGAAATGATAATAACGTTGGCATTTCTGAAGGCATCCATTAGGTGGGGAGAACAGAGGGCTGGCCCTTCCCATTTAGGGCGGCAATGGCAGTGAGGGTGTGTGTCACGCTTCTCCTCCTCGTCTGACCAGGAAGTAGAGCCCTGGGATCACAGAGGCACTCGGACATGCTGACATGGATCGGGGACCCTTCTCCTCCCCAAGGAGAGACAAGCAAGGAAGATGGACTTCCCTGAGGCAGAGGCCTCAGCTCCCCTACCTTGGGGACGCCCAGTTCCACTGGTCCCTTTAGGCATCCCAAGCTACGTCCGATGTCTGGCCTCTCCCACCCGCCTGGGCTGACTCTCTTCTGTTGGCCCCAAGCCAGGGGCAGCTCCAGCTTCATTCGTTTTTTGCAACGGTGACCCTCGCAATGGTACGGCAAACCTCGTTACGGTCACTCAGTCACTTGACAGCAATAGCTGGCTGATGGGAAGCGAAGCGTGTTGGGACCACACAGCAGGGATCCACACTCACAGGAGTCATCAGTGAAGGCTGCCGGAGAAGTGCCCCTTGGGAAGGGGTAGAGGTGAGGGGAAATGTTCCAGGCAGAGGGAGAAGCACGGTGGGGGCCCTGGGGATGGACGAGCGTGGCTCCTTCCAGGAACTGAAATGTGGAAGAGGTCAGAAGTGGCATCCAAGGGAAAAGGTGGGGGTGAGGAGAACATGGACAGATTTGCAGCTTTCCCAGGGCCCGGGTCTTTATGGCATGACAGCTGAGGTCAGGTGATGCTCCTTATGGTCTGGCCACCTGTGTTTTCTTCCCCGGATGCCGTCTTTTCTGGACCTGTTGACAGCAGGACATAAAGAGGCCTTGGGCCCTGAATAAGGAGCAAGCAGGCAGCAGTGGTACCAAGCACATTGTCTTGGACACTGCTTTGGGCTGTCCACAGCCTGCTGCAGGGAGAGGTGACAGCTGATTGCTCACCACTGTGTCTCCTTGGCAGGCCCTGCCTTCCGTCAAAGGGAGTTGGCCTTCCCTGCTCACTGTCTCCCTGGGGAAGACCTCATCCAGGGACGGGTCCAAGGGCAATGACCTAGTTTTGGCTTGGGACAACTCTGTAGGGCCAGCTCAGTGCCAGCGCGGCCCTAGGATGAACTGAAGTCTCCATGGAAGATGGCGGCATGAACCTCTCCCTCTGCCCAGTCCCACTCCTCCCACCCTCTTACGGGCCCAGTTCGCACCTCAACCTGCACACAGGCCTCTGTCTCAGAAGCTGTTTCTAGGGAGCCAGTGTAAGGCGTTCGCTCTTGCACAGACCGGCGCTCTCAGAGGCAGGGAAGCCAAAGTGGAGGTCAAGCGGGCAGACTCCGGAACCAACAGCAGGCTCTTCGTTGGTGGACTCTGCCACAGGTGGCTGTGCCCAGGGAGGGCAAGGAGCAAGGGTTTAGGGCAGGAGGATGGGCCCAGATCCTAGACAGACGGTGGTCTGGACCTTAGCTGGGCCACAAGTGCACACTTTGTGGTCACCTGAGCTCAGTGACATGTTTCCAATGTTCCTGCTGATGTTGAGAGGGTGATGATGGTGGTGGTGATCATGGTGGTGGTGATGGTGGTAATGATGGTGGTGATGGTGGTGATGGGTGGTGGTGATGGAGATGATGATGGTAGTGATGGTGATGGTGGTGA